>VUYV01000023.1:3031966-3265741 GCA_008711295.1 Anarhynchus alexandrinus | reverse complement strand
ACTTTGAGGGTGGTGAGGCACTGGAACAGGTTGCCCAGAGAGGTTGTTGAGTCCCCATCCCTGGAGGTGTTCAAGGCCAGGCTGGACGTGGCCTTGGGCAACCTGGTCTAGTGGGAGGTGTCCCTGCCTACGGCAGGGGGGTTGGAACTCAATGATCTTCAAGGTCCTTTCCAACCTAAACCATTCTATGATTCTATGATTCCCTGAACAAATACTAGAGTGCAAGAAAATTCAGGGAAACGGGACAAGGCTGACTGAAGATTCTGACTGATATTTTTAAACAGAAAATGAAACCTGAACAATAGGTAGAAGAGTGGTGTTCCTCAGGGGTCAGTGCTGGGACCAGTGCTCTTTAACATCTTTGTTGGTGACATGGACAGTGGGATTGAGGGCACCCTCAGCAAGTTTGCCAATGACACCAAGATGTGTGGAGCGGTTGACATGCTGGAGGGAAGTGATGCCATCCAGAGGGACCTGGACAGGCTGGAGAGGTGGGCCCATGACAACCTCATGAAGTTCAATAATGCCAAGTGGAAGGTCCTGCACCTGGGTCAGGGCAATCCCAAGCACAAATACAGGCTGGGTGGAGAATGGATTGAGAACAGCCCTGAGGAGAAGGGCTTGGGGATGTTGGTTGACAAGAAGCTCAACACGACCAGGAAATGTGGGCTCGCAGCCCAGAAAGCCAACCACACCCTGGGCTGCATCAAAAGAAGTGTGGCCAGCTGGTCAAGGGAGGTGATTCTGTCCCTCTATTCCGCTCTCATGAGACCCCACCTGGAGTACTACATCCAGCTCTGGAGCCCTCAGCACAGGAAGGACATGGACCTGTTGGAGCAAGTCCAGAGGAGGGCCACAAAGATGATCAGAGGGCTGGAGCACCTCTCCTGTGAAGACAGGCTGAGAGAGTTGGGTTTGTTTAGCCTGAAGAACAGAAGCCTCCGGGGAGTCCTTATAGCGGCCTTTCTGTACCCAAAGGGTGCCTACAGGAAAGATAGGGAGGGACTCTTGATCAGGGAGTGTAGTGATAGGATGAGGGGTAACTGAAAGAGGGTAGATTTAGATTAGATATTAGGAAGAAATTCTTTACTATGAGGGTGGTTACACTGGAACAGGTTGCCCTGAGAAGTTGTGGATGCCTGGATGTGGATCCCTGGAACTCTTTGAAGTCAGGTTGGACAGGGCTTTCAGCAAGCTGACCTAGTGGAAGGTGTCCCTGCTTACGGCAGGGGAGTTGGACTAAATAATCTTTAAAGGTCCCTTCCAACCCAGACCATTGCGTGATTCCATGACTGTAAGGCCAGAAGCTTGCCCCCTTCAAGAAGCTGGATAAAGGTGAAGGTATACTTTTTCCAAAAAGCAGAATCTTGTTTTAAGTTTCCTCATCAGACTATCTAGACAACTACATTTTCAAGTTCTGTATATAAAGGGGAGGGAAGGAAGCAAGAGAATTTTAATTTGGAGATCTTCAAGGCAGGTACATTGTGAATACAAACTAGTTTTACAAAACCCTTAAATTTACTAAGACACTCTACAGAAACATACTGAAATAAACTGGTGACAAATAGGGTGTAGATTCTGTGGAATGTTTACAGAAAATATAGAAGAAGATACAGCAGAATAGGAATGAGGGATAGGAAAAGAGAGGGAAAAACAAGCCAATAATAACATTTACAAAAAAAAGTGTATAATTACTATATATTGTACACTGTTTTCTTTTTCCATTATGCAGAGTGTTCTGCTTAAATATAGAAGTAACCATTGCAACCAGAAAGCCATACAATGTAATCGATGAAGTTTTAAAGTAAGGCAGTCTGGTGAACTAAAACTTTCATGAGCAAAATCACAAAGGGATTGCACATGACNAAAAAAAAAAAAAAAAGTACAGTATTCAAATGTACCAGCTTGGTAAAAAAGATGCTGAACTACAGCAGGTATAAGCCAAGGAGTAAAAAAAACACAAACATGGATATCCTGTATTGGATAGAGTTCTTGTGACATTTGCTCATACTCCTAAGCCTTCAAATACATGCACCATTAAAGTGATGAATGCAATTTTAAAAGGTCAAAACCAAGAAACAGTAGGAAAGCTATGGGAAATCACTTTGCTTTTTGAAAAGATCAAAAGTGAAGTTACTTCAAACAGATGAAAAATAAAAATATCCCTGAAATTAAACTGACCGAGTATCTGCGTAGGATTGGCCTGGTCAAAGGTGACAGCATCCTTCTTCGGAAAATAAATATTTTCAACTTTAGCTGCATCTGATTGGTAGGCACCCATTCCTATATAAAGTAAATATGAGAAGTTCAACAGTGTACCAAAAGTGTCTGAGATAGAACAGTATCCTACCAGTAAGTCTCTCCTGCTGAACATTACTCAGAAAAATACCTTTTTAAAAACTTGAATGCTTATGCAAATAGCTGTCATTCCTTACATTATTTTTACATTCAAGGGTTAAAGCTTAAAGCAATACTTTCACAAACTGTTCTCTTTCCATGTGAAAATTTACTACAGAAGTGTAAATTATTAACAGTGATTTCTGAATTACATGAACTAAATACACAGTCATTCATAAGAATGGGTATTGCAGTTAAGACATGAAAATGGCAAGGGTCATTTTAGAACAAAGATGCCTCCTGCCCCTGAAATCTTATCTTTGGATTATTCTCATCATGAATAGGCAAAGTTTTTATATAGAGGAAGACTTGCAGATATGACCAAGTTATGTCACATGCAATAGTAGCCTGGAATCTTTCTAAAAAGAGAGTAATAAAAAGCTTTAATCATGACCTTTATTGATTTCCTACAATCAGAGGCTGATATTGTGTAATTTCCATTAACTACATGTATCAGTTTCTTTGATCAACAACATAACTACTAGGAAACCAAAAATACTCTAGAAAAACAGATTACTATCATATATTTTAAAACTTCTGTGCATAATTGCTGCATGTAAAGGAAGGCACTGTCACCCCTATTTTCTGAATAATTTTGAGAGTATAAGCAGCTTCAATCTGCTCATTACTTTTAATTAAGTATAAATTTGCATCGATATAGAATCCATATCAAAGGAAAAACTGAAGCAAAAGATCAGGGATGCTTTTCATTGGCAGGCATCACCTCTTACCTGTATATGGATCAACCCCACCCCCTGGAGCAATTGCATTTGATGCTGAACCAGGAACATAGCGACCAGCACCTGAACAGAGACATTAGGCTTTTTAAACACCACCACTGGTAGAGGTAATGTATACCTGTATTTAGTTACGAGTTTTCAAACTTCACTATTAAAGGTGTTATTTTGCACTACAGGAATTAAAAAGAAGTCTTCAACACTTCCTGAAATTTAAGGATTAAAATCTATACCTATGTGTGAGGGTGGTGCTCGTGGTGATGATGGCATTCGCACGCTCAGTGGCACACAGCTGGGAGACATTCTGGCATGGTCTCTGGCACACACTGATGCAAAGGCCCTCGGCACAGCAGATACCTTATCCATGACAAACTACAGGGGGACAGCACCACTGCCCAGGGCTGGCTTCTCACTGTGCCTGGGGCCAGCAGAGGCCTCTCGTGTGGGAGCTGGACCCTGTTTGTGGCCAAAGTTTGCCCCTGGCCTTCAGATAATTACCATGCTACTCTTCCACACGGGCATCACTGATACTGCCAAGGAAGTCCTAGAGAGTATCTGGAGTGATTAGAGAGCTCTGGAGGCAAGCATGAAGGGCCCAGGTAGTGTTTCTTGGATGCTGCCAGCAAAGCAAAAACTCTTGAGTAGAAGTGGGCTCATCAAGTGGGTCAGCAGCTCGCTGCATGGCCTGTTTTGCAGGCAGGACTTTAGCATCAATGACTACACGACCCTCTTTGAGGAGCAAGAGCTACTGATCAGGGATGGGATAAGTCTGACAGAGCAGGAATGGAATGTCTTTGCAAATGAGCTTGCTAATCTAATGCAGAGGACTTTAAACTAGCTATGTCAGGGAGGGTTAGAATCTAAAATTTAGGGTGGAAGGTACCAATAAAGGTTATGTAATAAGAAAAAAGGAATAATAATAAGGAGAAAATAAAACTACCACTATGAATATACTCATTCCTGTGTTGGCCACACCGCGGAGTTTGATAAAACACAAGGTTTAAGACCTTACTCCTCTGCTGTAGAGGACAGAGTGACATGAGGCAGATGAGACAGCAGAGGGCTCTCTTAAACAGATCTGGGAGACAGCAGAGGGCTCTCAAACAGATCTGGACATGCTTTGACAGTGGCCACCTGACAGAGGCTTTGACAGAGTCCACCTTATCAGTCTGTCCCACGCTACTGCCCCAAATGGAGAACCGCAAGAAACAGTGGTCCGGAGCCAAACACTGAATGCAACTGAACATGATAAAATATGCATCTTAAATGACAGCAAGACAGATTATGAATTTTACATTACCTGTAAATGGATCTGCTGCAGGTATTGTACTTGGTCCAGATGAAGAACCTGGAACATAACGTCCAGCACCTAGTGAAACAGTAAAAAAAAGCAATGACTACTATACACAGCTTGATGTTATTAAAATGTCAATAGTTTTCAGACAGAAGCAGCTCAAAAATAAAGCCAAACATCAAATACATCTTGTTTATTGTGGCATTATAAGAAAGCTGACCCTATCCATGCAAATGTCCCCTGGTGCTGAACAAATTCTTCCTCATTATTTGAGGGTCAGAAATGTGTTTTCTGGGGCATATGCATTACACATTTGGATGCAGCCAAATCAAAAGTATGTGCATAAGTTCCGGTGACTGCAGCTCCACGAGTTAAATCTGAACCTGATTAGCCTGTAGTCTCATTTTTAGTTCATTGCTAATGAACTAAAAGAAAACAATTTATCCCAATTATTTTAATGATGTTTTATTCTTAACTTCATATTTGTGAAACTAGTTGAAATAAGACTGGTTATTTTGTAAATGTGATAAGCAGGATGTAATTGATTAACATGATTCAGCTTATGAACAATTAACTTGTTCTAGTTCCATACCCTCCCTGAAAAAGGGTCATTTCTATATTTCACTCAGTTTCAGTTCATTCTCTAGCTAATTTTTTATATTTTATTAATTGCCTTAACAGCACCTGGCCACCTCTTAGAGTAATATGAAAAGTGAAGTTTTCTTCCACTGGAAAAAAAGACTAGACTGAAAAATACAACTGGCTTGGTTAAGATTTCACTGAAGATTTGTTTTGACAAATACTTCACAAGTTTGTCAAGTTTTCATATTTTTTTTGTCAGATCTATCTGTGCCTTCCCCTCAGTTGTTTGAGGACATGAAAGTCCTGCAAAAATGCAGGAGCTACAACACTGAAATCTGCCTGAGCAGTGAGGTGGACTGAAAACTGGCTGAACAGCCAGGCCCAGAGGGTGGTGATCAGTGCCACAACATCTAGTTGGAGACCAGCTGCTGACCAGGGGTCAGTACTGCATCCACTCCTCTTCAACATCTTCATTAACAATCTGGAAGATGGGTCAGGGTACACTCTCAGCGAGTTTGCTGATGACACAAAACTGGGAGGAGCGACTGATGTCATCATTTAAGTTTATAATTTTTACCTGTAAATGGATCTGAAAACTGAGCACTTGTACTCAACAGTGTTTGCCCCTTAGTGTTGTCCATAATAAACTTCGCCACTTGATCCAGAAACATAGGATTTAGATCATTCTTTTGCAGGAAGTTGTAAGCAGTGAGCCAAGGATCTTCAGTGATGTTATATGGCAGTTTGTAGGAAGGCCCACTTTCATTTACATCAATAGTGAAAACATAGTCATACTCCTTTAAGCAGATTAAAAATAAAAACAAATTAGAAGTTTGTCAGCACTTTTTACATAAGGATGTCTGAAATACAGACTAATAATGGCCCAGGGCTAAGACTAAAAACTTTAATACCGCTACTTGCAGATTGTATCAGTAATACTCTCCTATACAGGCTGCAAGTAAAAAATATTTAAACCATATGCTGTGTTTTACAGAATTCCCTCTCTCAAGAAGAGCAGGCTAAAACAACATATCACGACAATGTGTGCGCAGATATATTACAAAATAACTGATGCATCAGGTAACTCTCATGGACAGCTCTGACTGCCTGCAAAGCAGGGCAGTCAGTTGCCTCAAAAGACTTCAGTCTTAAAAGCACACTTCTAATACTAAAAAGAACAACAAACTCCTAAGGTTTCTTTAAGCCATGTGAGAGATAAAATTAGTATCTCAAAGGCATTCCTTCTGTGGTGGCACTAGACAGAGACTTTTCTGTGCATATTTCAGTACAGGAAATATTTTTCATCTTGCCTGTCTTTAGGTTCAAAAGTTACTATAGAAAAGGGGTACAGAAAGCCTGGTACCTAATATTTTAGGTAAGCCTCGCATTATAAACTCTATGGTTCACTTCCTTTGGAAAGGAAATTAAAACTAACTTTTCAATGTATTAGCAATAAATACTAGAGAACTTGATAATTTCTCTACTAATAGTTTACTTTTCTCCAAAATTTGTCTCCATTGACTTGCTCATTTTACAATGTGTGTTTCAAAAGTAATAAAGCAAGTAGTACTTATTTATACTTCTACCTCTGTGTTTTAATAGATCAAAGATGACAAAAAAGTACCAACAAATACCTATTTTCTAAAACTATATTTTATCTGAGCAGAGACTGGAATAAATTTTTAAGAGGAAATTAAGCATTTTACTTAGGGAGGAATAAAAACAATTAAAGTTTGCATATACCTTTCCTTCAAATAAAACCTTTCCAGATGTTTGTTGTGTGGCTCCAGAAGAACCAACAACATCGCCAATCTTTATCCATCTTCCTTCACTAACACTCCACTGATATGCTTCTACTTTCCCATTATCTTTAATAAGCCGTGTCTGTCCATCTCTTGTTCCTGTAGACGGGCGTTTAAGAGTTTGAACAAATTCAAGAATACACTTTATTTTAGGAGAAAAAAAAGCGCTCTCATTTAAAGATGAAAAGATAGTTCACCAACATTTAAAGTCACAGCACAGGAAGTAACTAGATACTACATATCGCAACAAGAATAGCAGAAATCTTGACAACAGCATTTTACAATTACGGTAATGGTATCTGCCACCAGACTAAGTTGCAAAAGCAATCCTTAAATATTTCAAAAGTTTACCATTTTCCCAGGGAGATGACAATCAAGAAAGATGATATTCTCCCATGGTCTAACAAGATGGGAAGCTTCATACGATTGTAAGATTTATGCCACTTGCTGATCAGAGCCAAGGGCTGAGGTCACTGGTTACTTCGCCTTGGGAAAAAGTATGTGTCTATTTAAGAGTAATCTTAACTACCACTGCTTCCACTGTATTCTTAGTAACCTCTTGAGTACCTCAAAAGCGTAAACTTTTTCAAGCCAAAAACTAAAGCAGAAAATTTGCATCTATTTTTCTTTTAGGAAAAAAATTCCACATTCAGTAGTCCTTTTGCAAATTACGTAACTGTCTCATAGACTATTGGCACAGCTGGCGTAACAGATCTCAAATATCTCAGACTGCAGCATCCTGAATTCCACCCTCATCTAAACTCTCATAAGAGAAATATTTTCTACCATTTTAGTCTATGACAAATATATATATATATATTTAAACTAGAGCATTGCCTTCAAAAGAATCAATGAAAGGATACTAGAGCAAAATTAAGCTGTTTTCTTCAGTAACTCTATTGAAAGTGATCAAAGCTTTAATTTTGGAAACTATGGAAAGTTTTAATACCTCTTTATCTCTAACCTGACAGAAGTACAGTAACTTACCAGGATCTTTAAGATGTTCTCTTCCAGGAAGATCATCAGCTTTAATATCTCCTAAATCACCAGTTTTCGGGTCAATGGATGCTTGGGAAAGCTCATTTTCAAAAGCTTGAATTTCCTCAGCACTAGCTGTACGTTCCGAAGATTCTGTAAACACCCTTATAATTCCATCACTGAATGGAGAGAAAACATTAAAACAGAAATGCTATTTTAAATGTCAAAATTAATACATACATTCTAATGGTGACTTCTATGTCATCAGAAACCATTATTATTTCTAACAACCTCTCCCAATTATTTTTATGAAAGGAATTCACTCTCATGCTAAAAACACCCAGAGAAGGCTTAACAGGTAACCCTATCTGTAGTAAAATTTTAAAACCAAGGTAGGTTTTAACCCCTATCAAAAGGGTTCTTTCTACAGTACTTTTAAGTCCCTTCTCAGTCTATTCATGGTTTACCGCATTCCCAAAGAACTCACTCTACCTCTGCGATTCACATAACAAAAAGAATGACTTTTTGGATTAAGTATAGCACATATTTAAATTTAATCCAGAGGCACACTTTGATGGCTGTACTTTTAAATATAGATGAAACTGATATCCAAAGTGATGCTTGCAATTTCATCATAGGTTTGCAGATTTAGAACTAAAAATACACCGAGAGTAAAACCTGAATACCTTGCACCAACTACGATGTCACCATTGTCTAACACACAGCAGCACCATACAGACTGAGCTGGGAGTCTTATAGTTTGAGCACATTCTCCTTGTTTCCAGATTCTAAGAGATCTATCCTCTCCAGTAGTTACAAAACCTGAAAAAAAAAAAGTAATAAAAATTTTTAAAGCATATTTTTAGTGTATTGTGATACTAGATACTGGGATACTGCCATTCTGCAACTGGGTATCTAAAAATAAGAACAGAAGAAGAACCTTTCTACAATTTAATACTTCTCTCAGTTCCAAGAAGAGAGCTAAAAGAAAGCCACCGCATAGTTGTCTTCTCAAAAAAAAATAAAGTACATAAATTGTGGATTAAGCAGCCAGACAGGAAATGAAATTACACTCAAGACAAACAAAAGATTCCTTCCTCCTTTCAAGAGTTTAAACAAAAAACTTCAAACAATTTTGTAACCATCGCTGTTTTGTCTTACACTATACTCACAAGGTAGGCCCGCTTTTTCAGGAAATGCGCGTAAAGCACTATCTAAAGTCTATAAACTCCTCAATGCGGAATTTTAAGGTATAAGAGTTACAACACACGCATCCACTAATATACATGCAATTTACCTGTTGAACAAATGCACAAATGTCCCATACACCACACAAAGGTCACTGACTTGGAATTTCTTCTGCAACTGTCTGCAACAGTTAGTTCTGAACCTCTAAACCTCTAACTCTGAAAACAAATGCAATTAAGCCCCACACATAAAATTGTTAACCTAAACTACTTATAACGTATTTTGAAAACTTTCTGTGGAAGTATCTAAATTTGTATTATCTCAAATTGCTAAGCCACACACTACCATTTTAGTACTCTGCAACAGTGCTGAAATACAGGTGTCAACCTAGATGATAGTTTTGCCCATTGCTTTGCCAAAGTTTCACTTAAGCCTTACAATTAGGCCTAACCCAGGACCTTTCATCTCCCCTACTGCCAGAGTAATTCTGCTGGAGATGTGATTTGGAGTCAAACACAATTTATTTTTTTCTATTTATTTACGCTAAAAAAAGAAGTCAATTAAATGCTACCTGAGTTCTTTAATTGTAAGAGCTCCACAGAACTACAGAATGCCTACCTTGTCATTTCATTTTGGAAGAATGTTCAGTAAAAGTCACAGAAATAATCCTACCTTTACATTGAGGGAAGACAGAGATGCTGTATATATAATTTGTATGTCCATAATACACCTGCAGACACTCGCCAGAGATCTGCCATCTTCGAACACTAGCATCATTAGCACAGGAAAGGAATTCCGTTTCACTGAGAATAGCTAAACCTCTCACACAATCTTCATGTCCTTTATAAAAAGAAAGGAAGACTTTTAATGCAACTTTTCTTTCCATTAGCAGCAGTATACCATTTCTATTTAGCTCACACCTAAATCCTGGCAACCATTCTTCATTATGGGAGCTGTTAAAAAAAAAAAACAACAACAAAGGCAATTCATCGTTCATTATTATCTGAAAAAAATATAATTCTTTTAAAAGTTATGCGATTTCTGTGCATACAACTTGAGAGACTTTAAAATTCCTGCCTAAAAATTGTTCAATTTATCTATGGTTTTGTGGAGTTTTAATGTTTTTCTCCTTTTAAAAGAACACATGACCCTGATTAAATTACCAACTGCAGCAACATTTACCAGTGAACGTTCTTTCACATCTGCCTGCCTTCCACAGTTTAATAGTTTTGTCAGCTGAACCAGTCAACATTAATCCCTGTTCAGGTAGTATTTTCACTGCCCATATTGCAGCTGTGTGACCCTGCAAAAAAACAACACTATTAGACTTGTCAGAATCAAAGTGAGAGTACCTATTTTATATTCATGTAGAGGAACTTCATACCTGTAACGTCATCATACATCTGTCATTCAACCAGACCTTGGCTGTTGTATCCCATGATCCACTTAACAATGTGCCGAACTTCCCAGACGAAAGGCTGCAAACTGGAATGAACATTCCAATCAGCACTGACAAGTTTCCTGCGTTGCCACCAATCTTATGCCAGAAATTTAAAGTGATTTATTTAAGGAGATTTACTTGGTATTAGTCATGTATTTAGTGTTGAGGAGTTTGGGGATGAGTTAAGTGGAACTGTAGTTGCACTGCAACCTAGAAAGGTGCTGCTTAAATTTCTTCACTTTAGATAACAAAATTTCACATCTTTTTGCCACTCATATTTTCAAATTTCTCTTAGTACCATATCTTCTCCTCAGACTAGAATATGTTGACAAGCAGGTTAAATAACTAGTCAAGACCCAGAATTAATGCAAAGGTTTAGTTTTAAGATTACAGAGAAAGCCAAGATTTAATCAACGTGTATTAATTTATGTCCTCAAGAAGCAAGATTTTGTACAACTTAGCTCATCTTCTTGGAAGGCAAAATACTACTACCAAGAAACGGTGGCATTTAAAGATTTAGCAAAAATCTTTAGCAAAAAGATAATCTGCAAATGCTCCAGTAATACATAGGTATAAAACCGAAGACACAGGGTGCTAATAAGGTTTACTAATAAGTTTACAAAAAGACCTAAGTCATAAACAGAAAGTACCCTGTCCATCTAGTAGTTCATAAAAGGGAATTATGGTCTGATGTGTCTTGCTTCTGTGACTCCACAGTGAGAACCAGCCAGTACTCTACCCGTGGCTTCTCATGACCCACTTTTTCCCTACTTTAAAATAGATTTTACAATTAGTGTAATTTTAGATTTTTTGACATTTCACATTAATGTAAAAATTGCTACAAATACATTTCTGTATGGAAATCTGTAACTTGTCTAGAACACCTTATCCCTTTTTACACCTCTGGTGGGAGCATGTCACATGTTACTTTAACTACTCACGCATCCCAGTTTTCTGATAAAGTACGTAAGTTATTCCATGACTCTTTTCACAGTGACGTTTTCTTTCTTTCTTAGAGAAAGACAAGAGCTTTACAATACAAACATAAATTTTAGGTGCTGTTTAGCAGTCCAGGGTATTTTCAAACTGGTCTCCACAACCATTCTTTAACACAGTTTAAAAAAGCCCCAAAACCTCCAAGACTTGACATGTTTATTCTCGGTACTGTATAATTACATGATTAGACTTTTCAAAGATCTACTAAATACTAAATCAGCTCACTGTCATGGTTTAACCCCAGCCAGCAGCTAGGACATGCAGCCACTCGTGCAGTTCTCCCCCTTCCCCCGAAGGGCAGGGAGAAGAAGGAGAAAAGGAGGGGAAAGGGAAAAAAGAACTTGTGGGTTGAGATAAAGACAGTTTAATAGAACAGTAATATAAAAGGAAAATAATAATAATGACACAAGTCACTCTCACCACTCAGTGAATTGGTACCTTCCCAAGCAGCAATCGTGAGTACCCCCCCAACCCAGCTAACCACATTTATATACTGAGCATGACATCTACGGTACAGAATATTCCTTTGGCTATTCCATTGTTCTATCTACGCTCCATACCAGCTTCTATGGGAAGCTGAAAAAAGTCCTTGAAAAATATAAACACCGCCTGGCAACAACTAAAACCAATATGCATTATTGACATTACTTTCATACCAAATCTGAAACACAGCCACCACTAGAAAAATAAAATTAACTCTGGCCCAGCTGAAACCAGGACAGTCACAAAAAGAAAAACTTAGTATGCTGATATGAAAATGGCTGAATCTTATTATATAGCTCAAGAAAAGGTATATACAAAGTTGGTTTAATATGTCATATGCTGCACTGACCTGACTAAAGAAAGATGAAATTTCCATAATGAGCTTTTACTCTTTACTACATATTTAAAGCACCAATTAATATTAGATCCCCATCTAAGCAACAAAATGGGCAGTGAAAATTTGTTTATTTAGGAAGCCAACTTCTTCTACTTCCAGCAACTTTGGCATTAAATATGCTTAATACATGAAGAACTAAATTAACTGCTTCTTAAAAATCCAACTCTTCGGAAAAGGATAATCATTCTGTAAATTGCCATGTGTTCACGTATACAGTAAAAGCTCAAGCATTCATCCGTGTAAAGTTGGAAGTCCTTGCAATGAACTGTCACTGCACAAATTGAGATTATAAAATCCTATTTGCAGAGGCCATAATTAAAGTTTGCTATGTGAAATACCAAAGAAATCAAAATTGAGTTTTATAACTTCAACTTAATTTCCTCTCTAACAAATCACATTAACTTTTATGCAACAAACTCCAAAATAAAATGGCTACATACCTGTGTTCTTATGACCCTTAAGGATGTAAAGAGGAGCTGGGTTGTCAACTGTGAAAATGCAAATATTATGATCATTGCCACCAGTTGCAATCAGCCCACGAGGATAGAGGTCACTTGGAGGTATGATGCACACACAAGATACAAAATTTGAGTGGCCACTCATACAGTGCATTTCAGTAAAACCCCTGTTAAGACTAAACATATATGATAATCAGTTCAGAGTCATGACAGAAACAGTAGATATTTGAGGCACTGAATTACAACAGGTGTTTTATACTCCAACTCTTGAATTAATAACTATGTTTGTATTGTGCTGAATAAATAATATGGATGAACTAGAAAGAATGCAAAACTTAACAGAAAAACTATATCCCACCATTCCAACCCAGTAAGCAATATTTAAAGTTTTCCACTTATTTTTCAGTAATGGTAGGCCTGGAAGTACTTAGTTTTGGTTTTCCTTGCTCATTGACAAAACCTATGCCCAATTTGATCAGCAGGCAGTTTGCCTTTATGAAATCTTTTGCTGTCTCAAGACTCAAATATGTACCCCAATATACCCTAAAATAACAGAGCACATAAATGAAGCAAGTTTACTGCCTGCCAAATCTATTAATTGGCTCTTAATTAGCAGCACTGTAGAGGCTTAACAGTTAAATAGATTATAAATGATTCAAGCAGCACCCTTATTTCTTCATCATGATCCAGCCTTAATAATTATAGCACTAACTGGAAAAAGCTAGCTATCCCCACATAATAAATGTGTGGGTTGTGGTGGTGGTTGTTTGGTTTTGGTTTTTTTTTTTCTTTTCTTTCTTTGTTTGTTTTCCCTCCACCCCAAAAAACATAACATATCATATCACACTGTCATCCTTCATACTCTAATGCTTCGGAAGCTTGGAATATGTAGGGAAGCCATAATACACTTTTAAATTCTAAAACGTCTCCTCTGCTGAAAGTACAGAAAACAAATTAAGGTAACATATCTTCCTGTAAAGTTTAAATAACATACAGCAGTTTGCTTATCCACTGAACCCTGCCTACTGTAATCCCAGATTCTTCAAAGCAGAGAAAGATAATCATTACCAACACTATGACTCCGCATAAGTTACTCATGTCTTCCTCACAAAGCCCTCAAAACTTATGGGTCAGAATTAGACTTCCTTTCCTGCAACAAATTTCTATGCAATTTAACAAGTTCCTTCCCTTGTGATGAGAGATTTAACAAGACACACTTAATGAGATTACTCTCCCCACACACACACAGCTGCAGAGCCACAGATATCAGTTTAAACACACATGTGAGCATTCAGGCAAATTTACCAATTAACCCTGTTTCACTGGAAGGCATTGGAAAGAATATCCATGCCTAGCTACTTCTGAATGTAGTTCGCAATTTGGAACTATAGACATGTGAGGAGATATGTCCTGTAGCTTCCTGCAATACCCCACATCCCCACCATCTCCTACGCACACTGCTTAGCAGTACCTCTTCTGATCACAATGATATGCTGAAAAATTCACTAAGTGAATTCAACAAGACAAATCCAGGAGGAGACAACCCTGTACAACGTGAATATCAGAGAAGATAATGTTGGTTGATTTTGTTTTTTTTCCTTTTCCAATACCTTTGTGTGTTTAAATTTTCTGTGTAGTGTTTTGGTTCATATTCCATTTTATGTTCAAAGAATTCTGCTCAGCAAGGGCGAGAAAAGAGTTTTTTAAAGATATTCAAAGCATTTAGCCTTAAAATGCGAAGCATTGCCCCAAAATGTAGCTTTGTTACTTTGCAGGATTACTTTGGTACTGACCACCAAGAGGTGGAAACAACACAAATACCACGCGGAAAAAAGACCCCCAAATTTATACACATTGTCAGCGCCCGCAAAGCACGCTGAAATATCGACATACAGTTAACTGCTTGAGCAAATACAACCTTCCCCAAAAGTAGGCGTGCAAGCGGCAACACCTCAGCCATTCGCAAACTCATCAACGCGCCCCCAGCGAGCAGCCTCCCACCGCCACGCACAGCCCGCGCCCGCCCCCTCCCCAGGCCCCACCACAGGACGCGGCCGCGGGGACCAGGCCGGCGGGGCGCCGGCACCTCCGCCCCCTTCCTCCCGCCAAGCGCAACCCGGAGCGGCCGCCCCAGGCCCGCCCCGCGCCGGCGGCTCCGCCGACGAGGCCCAAGGCCCAGCACTCACCCGTCAGGAACCCAGAGCCGCGCAGTTCGGTCCCGGGAAACGGACACGAAACCGCCCTCAGGGAAAAGGCCGCGGGTCAGGCCCCGCACGTCCTGCCCGTGCCCCACCAGGGAGCAGCGAAGCCGATACGCGCCGCCCTCGCCCGCCATGGCGGGAAGCCGCCGAGGTGTCCTGACACAGCAACTATCCCCACCGCCGCGGCCGCCGCCGCTACCGGAAACCGCCGAGCGCCGCGCCGGAAGAGCTGTGACTGGGCACGCCGGCGGCGGGCGGCGAGACTCCACCTCCCGGCAGGCACCGCGCCGCAGAGCGGAGGCAGCGCTTCCGCGCTTCCGTCGCGGGGCACTCTGGGAGTTGTAGTCCCCGCGGGCCACGGCCCGTTGCAGTGAGCCCCTCGGCGGTCGGAACGAGATTTTCAGATTTTCATCTCGCGAGAGCCGGGCGCCGCGCCGTTGGGCTGGGCGGTTGCTGCGATACCGGCTCCGTTACCTGCGGAGGCTTAATGGCTGCCTGGGAGTCCGGTGAGAGGAAGGGGCTCCCGCCGCCCGGGAGGCGGGGTCGGCGCCTGTCTGCGGCTCCGGCTCTGTAGCTGGGGCCGTTGGTGCTGTGACCTCCCCGGCTCCAGAGGCCGTCAGCCTGGCCGGGGGCGGGTTTTTATCGCCTCGGGGGAACAGGGGTATTTCTGCCTGTTTGGGTCATGGCCGAGAGTACCACCGTCTCACAGGGCCTGCCGAGCAGCTAACGGCCTGGCAGCTTCAGCGATGGAAACGCTGTCTCCGTGTGCTGGGGGTGGGGGTGTGCTCCTCAAGGGGCTGGTGGAGACCACCAGGGTTTATCAGGGATAAACACTGGTGACTGACGATGCCCGAAGGACTATTTCCAAATAACCCAATTGGGTATTTACAACAGCTGTTCACTTCCAGGTTGTTTCATGAGAGACTTGAACTCTGCGGGCAGATGCTGAAACAGTAAGTGCCACAAGAATTAGCAGGCGTTATCTGTTTAACAGTATAAACAGGACTGGCTAAGCACTGAAGAGGAGACTGCTGTCTCACCTTACTGATGGAGCTTCTGTGGTCCTTTCTGAGTACTCTTTCTGTCTTGTACTATGCTTTTCCAGTAAGGAAGCGCTTACAGGTTTCCAAAGAAAACTAAACTTCTAATAGGGGGGAAAACTAAGCCTTAAAGAGTTGATCTTTGGTAGTTTTAAAGAACTTGTGAAAATTAAAGGACTATTTCTATCCCTCTTTCCAGGGAGAAGTTCAAAAGGGAGCAAATATGGCCAGCAGTCACAGACCTCCAATAGCTCGTCCTTCTTCAAGAGCAGGAATAGGGCTCACTGCAAGGCCTACTTCTTCATCAAGGACTCCATCAGCAACCAGAATAGGAACAGGGGTATGTTAAAAAATTTGAACATGAGTTTTGATATATTTAGATTTTTGTCCTTTTTTTTTTTTTTGTAATTTTTTTAGTAGCGTGACTGGAGTGATAGTTTCTGAGGAAGAATTTTAAGATTTTGATTCTGTACAGAGTTTTATTTTCTAATTTTGACTGAAAGGGGTCAAGGAGGTCTTGCATGAAAAGTTAACCTGGGAGACCTTAATAGCAGTAATGTTGCAGACAGAGGGAACAATGAACAGGTGCTCAACGGTAATCTACCCTTCTGCAGCAGATATTTGACTGAAGCTTTGTTTACCTGAAGAGATGTAAATGCTAAAAGATTCATATAGGAACAATATAGATGCTAACTTAAGTTTTTAATTGCTTTGGAAATTGCATAAACTCATCATTCAGGGTTGGGAGGTTTGTGTTTTGTTTTGTTTTGTTTATAGATGCCTCCTAGTACATCAAGACCTGGTTCTCGGGGTGGTTCTTCGACTACTGGAGGAGTCTTATCATCTCAGATTAAAGTTGCAGACCGTCCAGTGACTCAACAGGGATTAAGTGGAATGAAAACTGCAATGAAAGGTATTTTTGGCTGAAAATAGCTATCAAGGTGCCTGCAAACGTTATAAAGGAATATTTAGGTTTTTAAAGGAAAACTTTTTGTTGCTGTATGAATTGGAAGGTGAATAGCTATGATTAATAGGAATAGGAGAAAGGAAAGGAAGATTAAAGCATGCCTCTCTTATTGTCTTTACTCTTGGCAGTCAGAGAAGACAAAGGCTTTTCTGTGCCTGAGCTGTATTTAAAATAATTCAAAAGAATGGAACCAGATCAATTGTGTCTTCTTTCATCACTGCAGAATAATTAAAATACTGTATTATATAGTAACTTTATATAGCTGAAAAAGTAATGTTTATCTTCACAACAGTCTAAAATGAATTTCTGCCTTTGTTTTAATGAGGTAAAATCTATTTAAGAACACTGAGAAGATGGCAGTTCTCTGTCTGCAAATTCTGCAGATTGTTTTCATAATTTACAATTCATCAAAATTAGTTGTTTTCTAGCAAAATACCATCTTATTCTCCTTTTTCAGGTCCTCAGAGACAGATAATGGATAAAACCTATTACCTTGGACTGCTGAGGTATGTCCTAACAGCACATTCAAACTGCAGAAGGTTTAATGCTCTGTTCCCTTTCTGACATGAAGTTTGTTGTGCTTAGCAATACAGTGGGATAAGTGGTGTTCACTTATAATGAAATCTGTCCTGTTATAAGAGTTAAGGTCATTTTGCATATCATTTGTAGGAGGAAAGGAATTTTATGTTTATGTGCAAGTACAAGTAGATTCCTTTGACATTTTGTTATTAGGCTTGCTAAGTTAAATGCACTCCCACAGTATTAGTAAAAGGAAGGTCAGTGATTTTGAACTTCTACCTGTAATGCTTGATAGGTCTGATAGCTGCATTTGTAAGAAGTAGCATCACAAACTAAGCACTTTTTAGTGTACATTCCAGGTGATTTACTTGGATTATACATTGAGCTAACACTGACAAAGGCAAGGCCTTGTGGAAACTGTATTGCTGCTTTGTC
This sequence comes from Anarhynchus alexandrinus, assembly GCA_008711295.1. Taxonomy (NCBI): domain Eukaryota; kingdom Metazoa; phylum Chordata; class Aves; order Charadriiformes; family Charadriidae; genus Anarhynchus; species Anarhynchus alexandrinus. Next base: position 3,247,826 of record VUYV01000023.1, on the reverse strand, counting down.
AGTTGACAATATTGCAGTGTTGAATAGTGAGTCCTAAAAGATGTAATTTTAAATATGGATGATACCCACATTCTGTGAAATGATACTATTATTGTTTTCCTGTCCATTTGAGAATAATTCACATCTGTTTCACCAGCAAGGACAAAAAGCTAATTAAAACATTTTATTTCATATCCAGGTTTTCTAACAACTACTCGTGATTTTATCTAATAGAACCACTCTGCTTTTTTCCTCACTTATACAGCTCTTCTTTGAAATACTGATTTGAAACACAGTACAGTGTGAGAAAGAGCTACTGATTGCACATCTCATTACAAAATATAATTTCTGTTCTATCTATGTTTTAGTTGTACATTAAAATGTTAATGATTCCTTTTTATTTTTTTGCAGAAGCAAAACAAATGAACTCACAACAGAAATTAACAAGTTGCAGGAAGAAGTAGAAATGTACAAGCAAGAGAAATCTGTCTATTTGTCATATGAAAAAAGGTGAGATGTATTGAAGCAAATGCAATGCTAACTTTCTCAGTGACAAGACTAGTCTGGTATTTTGCAGGCTTCAAGGAACCATTAAATAATTATTTTCTTCATTAATTTGTTTTTATATATGCAAATCTTCCCATATTAAGTTTGGCTTTTTGTTTTGTATTTAGGGCAGAGGCTTTAGCTGGTGAAATCAAAGAATTTCAAGGTCAGCTAGCAGACTACAACATGGTATGCTGCTGTCAGCTTTTGATACTGAATGCTCTCCCTTCTGTCATTTACTTTGTACTGCATTTCCTTTACTTCAGCATCTTTTTTTAATTGACGTTTCCCTGTAAGAATGTACTGGTTAATACTGCTTTTTATTCAGTTATTGGAAAATATAAAGATGGAAACTAAAGAAAATAGAAAAAAAGAAAGCGTACTATACATTAGGAGAAGCAGTTGCATATGGATTTAAGAAATTACTGGTGCATAATATTTGTGGGGTTTGTACAGTTACATATGGTGATTACTTCTGAAAACTGAATATAATCTATTAAGATTCCCATACCATGCTTTTTCCATTTGCAATAACAGAAAATTGCTGCGTTTTCATGAGTGCTTTGTGAGTTGCTACCTATTTGTCTGATTTTCTTGTTTGTAATTAAAAAAAGGAGAGCAATAACAGGTTGGAATTCTGTCTCATTTCAGGTTGTGGATATACTTAACACCAATACGGATATAGCAGAAGTGATTCGAGATTACAATATGGTAAGAATTAGGATATTTGCTATATTTGAACAGTGAAACGGTGTGTGTTACATTCTTGGTGCTTCAAATATACGACATATATAAAAAAGCACAGCACTAATTTAAAACTTACCTATTTTTCCAGTTAAATTAACCATAATATTGGCAACGTGTTTTTAGTGAGACAGTTGTCTAAACTATTGCATTAACAGCCCTGTGATGGTTTTCTGTGGTTTAGATTTCAGAAGGCTGTCATCTCAACCCAAATTATGAGTGTTAAAATATATTCTTAATTTGAATTGGAAGCATAGAACGCTAGTCTTATGAAAGGCAAATTCGATTGACTGTGCTGCCTTGTAAAGCTGCCTGGTCTCCTGGAAGCTTAGTTCTCTTTTGTCTTCTGCCTTTTAAATGACTCCAATGTAATAAATACTAAATAGGTCTCTCACATTGCCAACCACAAAATCAATGAGCTTTGTTCTTCCTTCACTCAATTTCTTTATTTTCTAACACAGAGTCTTACTCTAAGTATTAAGGCATGACTGGCATTAAGCATGTTCCATTTCTTATGATCACCTTGTCCCTAAGCAAAAGAAACTAGTTTTAGAAGAGGTTATTTTGGTAGCTTGAAAAACCACCTGGATATTTCTTGGTCAAAACAATTTTTTTCCCCCTGAATTTGGTTCAAAAATAGTCACAATGACTGTGTCATAAAGAGAAGAATGCTTTGCAAGTGTTACATTTTCATTTTGTTTATAGGCTTCAACAGTATTTTACTAAGTGTTCCAGGAATAGATCCCACAGTAATAGTAAGTGAAGTAAGTGTTACAAACTTGATTGTATTTCTTTTTCAAACATGGAGATGCCTTCTTACTTCCTTTGGTTTCCAGTGGAAGACTGCAATTTCAGGTCTTTCTTCAGTATCAGATGTGAAAAACCTCTGGAGCAGGCGGCCTCTGCTGCTCCTTCCTCTACTGCATTCTGAGCAGCTTCTTGCTCATTTAGAGGAAACTTTCAATTTGTGTATAAAATTTGTATCTTTATTATTATGTATTATATTAAAATATATATTTTTTTTTTAAGTTAAAGGTTCAGAATGACCGAGACACTCAGAGCGTGGATAAAATTTTCACAGAAAGACAAGGGTAAGTACATGAAGTGTATGCTTCTCCAAAGCTGTGAAAATCATAACTGAACTTGGCAAAACTGAGGTGTTATCTAATTCAGAAGTTCCTTAACAATGCAATGCATACCACAAGTGATACCTGAGCAATTTCAAGATGATAAATCAGTGCCAGGCTGCAGCTGGAGTTCCCAGCTTTAAACTCTTCTGAGTAACCGTTGTGGAGATACTTACCATGTCATCCAGGAGGAGTTAGGTGGCAGTGCAGACTCTTGACTTTTGGCAACCTGCAGTCAAGGTCCTGAGTTTTGGAGGTTGTGTTGTGGAGTAGCAGAGTGGGGAAAGCAAGCAGAAGTGGGAGCTAGAACTGAGATTCCTGTCTGGTAAGGTAAGGGTGTGTGGAGGGGAAGATGAGGACAGTGAGATGCTTGCAGTAAGAATTTGTAAGCCATGAGAATGACTTGTCTAGTGAGAGATTGAAAGGGTGAGTTTCTGAGATGTTTAATTTAGGGACAGAAGATTGCAGGAGAAAGAGATGTGATCCTGCTTGTTTCCAGTGAGAGCAATCTCAATGATGAGATTTTATGTATAAATAAGCACTTCTAAAAAACAATTTACCATTTAATAGTAAGTCACTTCTAAATAATACCATCGTTTTTAACAGCTCGCAAATGTGTCTACCCCTGAATGCGTTTTTAAGTGGTAAGAAAAGATGAAAAGAAAAAACTTGGTTCAGTAGCAAACTAAGGCGTAAAGTCATTAGATATGCAGTAATGATAATATATCGTTGTACGGCATGTAGACACATTTGATGGAATGGAGCAGTTGGTCCTTCGTGCTCTACTACTTCGGGTAAAAAAAAAACCCAAATGCTCTGTTCTCTGATTGTGTTAGTTTTGCATAATAGACTACTGATCTGTGACACCATTGATTTGGATTCAGTCCCCCGTCTGGCTGTGGTCTGCTTCAATGTTTTAGAGAAATTATTTTTCCTTTCTGGACTTCTTCACATATAAAGCATTAGTAATTATGCCAGCTTCACAAGCAACTTCATAAAGACTTGTTCATGTTAAGCAATGTACAGTAAGCTCTCTCACCCTGCCACGAATAACCCAATATGGTTTTATAAGAGGTGGATTATGAGTACTTTTTGCATGTTTTGAAATATTTGTTGTGACAGTGTGCAGCATGCACATCACCACATTTTTTGGCATCATGATTCATGCAGCAATACCTTGCTAAGGATTTGATAAGAGGAGATGGACTGCTTAGCTTCATTTTGAATTGTACATAAGTAGCGTAATATGGAAGTGCAAATGTACTACAGTTTTGAAAAGTCAGTTCATCATCCGTTGTTTAAGACATTAACTCTCTTCAGTTACATAAGAATCTATGTATTTATCCTCAATAAATCCATCTTCCCCAGGCACAAATGCATGAATTTTCTCAAATATTACTATGGGCTCTTCATTGCTGGTACACGATACTGTAGGAGAAGAACTCATGTCAGCTGAGAACTCCTGTTCAAACATCTGTGAGTCATTTTCTTCCAGACGACGGTGACTGTAGCTGATCAAATAGCGATACCATGTCGGGCATTTTATAGCAGCAAAAATCAGGAGTGTAGTGCTTAGGACAAACCCTAGGACACCCGCTAGGAAGGTCCAGCTTTTGCCAAGTAGTGGTAAATCTTTAAACAGATAAGAAAAAAAAAAAAAAAGTGTCATCTTCATGAGGAATACCAGCAAGAACTCTAGTATGGGTTTTTTCATAGTTAAACTGAGAACTCACAAAATAAACAATGATAGAGGAATTACTAAGTGTCTCCAAAGCTTTAGTAGAAAGTTATTGCTATGTTATTAGGGAGTCAGTAGCATGACTCAGACCAAAAATGCATGTACATCTCCTATTTCCTAGCAATATAAATCCACCATGCGTATGTATCAAAAATGATAGTTTCAAAGTCAGATAAAGTTCTGGGGACATACAAATGATAAAAGAATATTTTTTTCAATATTTAAATTCCAAGATAGGCTTTAGAAAAAAAATAATCAGTAATTGACTTCAAATTCTATTTCCTAGGCTTAAATTTCTGTATGGTGATGATGTCTGCACCCTAAAATATTGCATCTTTTGTTTTGCATATGCTTTCAATTCTTTTATAATAAAAAATTCAATAGCAAAAGGTGTGTTTGGCAGTGGTGGCTTACAATTTTGCACATATTTGGAGACTGGTATTTCTTCTACTTTAGCCTGAAGCAAAAAGTAAAGCATTTCGATATGGAAGAGTGGAGAAGAACATTAATTTGCTTGTAAGAAAAAAAATAATTGACATTACCAAAAGAAAAGCTAGACTGTTACAGAGTGATGGTGGAATTAACTGAAGAAAAGTAAAGAGGCTATCACTGAAATTTTCAAATATGGGATGGGCACATCCGTGTCCTTTACACTGAACACAGTTGAGGGCAGGAGCAAAATTAATTGGCTCACTCTTTCACATTTTAAGAAGACAGCTATGTCAGGAAAGCAGTTAGTTTGGAAGAAGTAATTGAATTTTTTTAAAGATGCTTCCCTAGTTCTGTTCGGCAAATTTCTGGATCGTTTGAGAATTCAAGTGTGGTTTATCCATTTTGAACACTTATTCAGTAGAGCTTGACATTCCCCATAACGTGTGTGCAGTCTACCAAAACCTGGAAATACGCTTGTTCTATAGCCCTGGCTTTTATGGAAGAATTAGTGTACTACAAATGCAAACCGGTATGAAATTATGGAGCAGCAAATCAAACAGCTTGTAAGCAGTAAAGTGAAACATCAGTATATTACCTGTATGTGTTCCATTGTTTCCAGTGATGTTGTTTGGAGTCAGAGCTGTTAGTAAGGCCCTGCTTTTAAACTTAATGGCAAAAATAGTAGTTACAGTGTTTTCTAAAGAAGCTTTTTCAATTTTGCAGTCAGCTGGTTGGATAGCTGCCGTCTTGATGGAGAATTTTTCCGTGGTGTTTGGGAATGTACATGTAGTGTTGTTTTCATTTGCTGTGAATGTGAACAGTGGAAAGCCTATGAGATACTGTTAATTAATTGGCACTGTAATCTAAAAAAAAAAATTCATGGATAACTAATGTATTACTCCAAAATACAGATAAGTTGATGGTGGATGTTATCTAGATCAGGAAAAAACAAGATAAGGCTGTTTGTTGTAAACAAGTATGAAATGCTGTTCGTACCACAACTTACCCATTGTCACGCTGGAGGCAGTTAGCCATATCTGTAGATCAAGGAGGTCACAGGAGCAGGTCCATGGGTTTCCAGCTAAAATTATTTCAGTCAATTTAAAAGATGATTTTATATGAAAAGATTTCATAAAGTTATACTGTAGATTTAAAACTGTCAGACTTTTTAGAGAAGTAAATACATCTGAATCTAGTTGAGTAATCATGTTGTAGGATAGATTCAACACTGACAGTTGATTTAATCCTGCAAATGCTGCTGTATGAACTGTGCTAATAAGATTGCTGCTGATATCCAGAACTACAAGTTTTATAAGATTGCAGAAACTGTCATTATACAGTACAGAAATCATGTTTTCATTCAGATAAAGTTCAGTGAGGTTGATAAAACTTTGAAGAATCTCTTTGTCACTATCTTTTAAAGTGATTTTATTATTTTTGAAGCTTAATTTAGTCACGTTTTGGAAGAGTTTAGCGGGGATGTTAGGGAGGTTCTTTCCAGACTCCTCACAAGTGACCTGTTGAAAAAAAGAGAATGACAACAATCAAATACTGTAGGGAGGTCTGGTGATGAAGGTGTCTCAGTGATAACTATTAAGGGCATGAAAAGTTTTTCTTGTATTTTTTAATGCCAGAACTTGAAAAGAAAAAAAATAATTATTTTCATTTATCTTTTTCCTAATATACTTGTGTTCTGGTGATACAGGGGAAATGAATCCTACTAGTGTATACAGACCTGAAGTTCCAGGTCACTTAGTGCTTAAACTCTGTTTGAGTTTATGTGATGATCATCCAAAAGATAACCAGTTTGGCATGCTATTTTGGAATTAGTAGGGCTGTCTGTTTTAGAATTCTATGTGAAGGTTTTTCCCACATAATCTGGAAAGAAGGTGTCATAGAGGAATTGGATTCAAGGCTCAAAATTAATTCAAATATGCTTTTTCAAATGAATTGTTTTGTTTTTAAAAGAGCTGTGTTTACTCTTCAAATCATCTTTAAAACTCTAAAACGGCAGACTTCCAACAAAACATTTAGTATGTTTTTTTTATTATGAATACAGCACTTAAATTCACTCTGGTTTTCTGGGTTGAAGTTTAGCATAGCTGCTGTCTTATCAGGATTGAGAGTGTTTACTCTCCATACCTTGAAACACTTTTGTTTTCTGAAAAAAGTAGATTTCTTTATATGTATACATATGCATCACTGCAGACTACAGTGTAGAGTCAAGATACTTGAACTGGCTTTAAAGGAGATTCTAAGTACTGGAAACAGATTGATTGTGTTATCACTTTTCCTAAATAAGTAGCCTATGTTCAGCTTGTTACTGTTGTCACCAGATTCAGTCTAGATAGCTTATTTAAAAACAAATGTAGGTGGAGTGCCTTTTCTACACTGCATATACCCATTGTGTGTTTTTTTTTTGCTCTTCATGTTTGTCTCAAAGATGAACAAGCAGTAGATACTGTACTGGACCTGTAGGCAGTGAGTCAGAGCAAATAGTGCAATACCAGTTTTATCACTTGACTGTAAATCAAGACTTCTTCCTTCTCCTCCATTCCCCAATAAATGTAAAATCCATTAAATTAATCTCTGAAAAAAAAGCTTAGAAAAATTTCTTACATGCATTTGGACCTTATTTGGACGAGTGCTAACTCAATAAATCTCTTTAACTTAACCAGTAGTTGGCCTTGTCCAAACAACTGTTGCTTTTCAGGTCTGTTCCAAAAAGATTATTGAGGCACTCCTGTTGTCTGCAGAGGGATTTGTCTGAGATATAAAACCATCTCAAATATGTTTCAGTGTTATTCACCCACTTACAATGACTGCCAGCAGCTAGTTGTCCGTTTTGCAGAAAACTACACCTTCTTATTTGTCTCTACCTGGTTCTTTCTTCAGGAATTTTATGTTTACAAGGGAGTTTTTCACATGCTTTTAGCTTCTAGTGGATCTTTCAGAAACAAGGGTAATTTACATACATATAAAACTTACAGTTTGAGAAGTAATGTTGCAGTCAGCAGTGACTGGATTCAAAAACAGTGTTCCAGCCCAGATCACAAGCCAAGAGAGTTTCATGTTTAGAGCCTAGCAAAAAACAACACTTTTGTATACCAAGACCAGAATACCAGTGTCTTCTATATTGGTAGTGTAACAAATTAATAGATATAGTTATTTCAATGGTAATTTTGTTCTACATAGATACTACAAAATGTAAAATTAAGAGGAAAAATATAGGTTATCAGAATTAATGCATTCAGCTTCCACTTAATTGACCCAGACTTAAAATCAAGTGAGCAGACTGTATCAGCAAATAGAAAAGGGAGTGATTGGACAAGTTAGTAGACAACAATTTCATAAATGTATAAAACAAATAGGCGGGGATATACTTATTAATATCCCTGTTAAAGTAATTATGGGTACTGGAAGACTGTGATAGGAGTAAACTGCAGAAAGTATTCAGGCTTGCATGCTCTGCCTGAATAATTTTTCTTGTTGCCACTGACAGAGGCAGAATACTGTACTAGATGGGTTGTTGGTTTATTCAATCAGATTTCTATTATGTTCTTACGTAAGTTATTAAGCAGTTTTGGTGTTTTTTTTTTTAATTAGTAGATTGATCTTCTAATCTCTTTATTATCCATAATATAACATATATCATATGACATAAACCTGGACCTCTGCATTATGAAGGTGTAGTTGTTGCTCTGATCTTTGGAACTAAGTAAACACGGTTCAATCTCTTGCACTGGAGTTTTTGTACGGATATGAACCTTACTTTTTGAGACTCAGCAAAATTTTTCTGACAAATGATACTCACTGTGACATTAACTTCTCTCAGAGAAAGTGTCACTTATCCATCCCCTTTGAATCAGGTGTTATTTGCAAGATCTACTCATTTTGAACAGGAATATGAAGCAGCTCTGTCAGATGTTAAATCAGTCCCGGTTTATGCCAGACTTGAATTAAAATGTTATGTAAAAGGTATGTTATCCCTTAATTTTTACACTTTTTCTTAAGCATCTGAAGAGAAGAGATAATGGGCTAAGTGAACCTCAATATCTTAGGGAAGTTGTGGAGGAATATCTTAGCCCAGGGAAGTTGTAGATGCCCCATCCCTGGAGGTGTTCAAGGCCAGGCTGTATGGGGCTTTGAGCAACCTGATCTAGTGGGAGGTGTCCTGCCCATGGCAGGGGGGTTGGAACTAGATGATCTTTAAGGTCCCTTCCAACCTAAAACAGTCTATGCTTCTGTGATCTCCTTCCCAGATTTCTGTTTTCCAGATTAAAAAAGACCCAAAAGATGAGGTATAAGATACTTGTTGAAAGTGCCTATTGTATCTTGAGCTGTAGAGAGTATTCACTGAATTTAACAGAGAAGAGTGGGGGAAATTACATAAGGAAGTTCAATTGCACGAACAATGCTAAATGTAGGCAGCTAGTCAGATTTTTAAAAACTCCACCAATCCTTAAAAAGCGTGCCAGGAGGCCTTTGCTGATCAGTATGGAGTAGATGAGGTCACAGAACAAATTGGTCAAGTCTAACTGATTGCTTCTGTACATTTGTTTGTCTGAGGACTGACCTCATTCACCTAACTGAATTAGCCTGGAAACTTGCTATCTTCTTAGGAAGAAAAAGAAGATACGTGCCGCTTATACTGCTCTGATCTAATGTGCATTTGTACTGCTGTTGGAAGTTTACATTAAATACAAAAAGAGTTCATAAACCTTTTTGTTTGGTATTATCAGTGGCAGGGACAAGGGGTACTAGCAGCAGCAACCATGGTGGTATTATGTTCTGTATTAGGTATTGTTCTTGTCAGTGATGGTACTGGTGGCCCACATACTTTTTGGAGCCAGTTTGCGTATTGCTAGTGGAAAACGTGATGCAGTTTGAGAACACCTGATATAGACTGTATTAACAGTTGGATCTCATGGCATACTTGGACTTTAAAGATATCACTTCCAAGATGTTCAGAAACAGAGCGCTCCTTAACCAGGCAATCTAGAAACACAGATTAATAGTATTATTGTAGTTTGCAGTTTTCAAGAAAAATAGTCTTTATTGTGAAAAATATATTAAAATATTATTTTAAAAAATAGTCTGTAAGTTAATCAATAACAGTCAAGTTGAAAATGAAAGTTAATTTAAAAATTTTTCACAACTTCAAGGAAAAAAATAATGTGTCTGAATGAAGGGGATGCAATTAACTTGAAAAATCCTTTTCCTGTCTAAAAATTCGCTATACATATGTCTTAAGTCAAAAACATAGTTCATATTTTTTACTTTAGTTTCTACTGAAAAGTTAGGGGTTTTCTTGCAGGTTTGATTTCCTGCATTGTGTGTGTGGGAACCTGTATAATCAATAGAAGAACCAGAAAGCGTCTATAATTTTAATTGCAGTTTAGTTTTTTACCAGACTTTAAGAATTACTGTTTAAAGTAATTGCTTTGGAAAGAAACTGAGTCTGGTGATACCTTGACATTTCCTTGTAATTAGAAGAGTTTTCTTAAAAAGTTTTCAAGATTTTGTTCTTTAATAGTAATGCAATTCCTGTTCTTTTTCTTATATTTGTAAAGAAAAAGGCAGTTTTAGGGAGGTAACAGAGTTCATATAATCAGGTAATCTGCTTTTCAGAGAAAAAACAGACTGTTCCCTGACTTTCTACTGAAGTACAATTTACTTAACAACTTGGCATGTCCAAGGTTCATAGTAATTCCTGAACTTTTAATGTAGCCCAAGATGTATTTGTTTCAAGTCTAGCAACACAGTTATACTAATAAATCTTTGCCTACATGTTGAAAAAGATGTGCCAAGTGTCTTACCTTTCTGTTGCTTCTTAGAGGCAGCATATGTACACATGCGTAGATTTTTCACTGCACTGACAAGAATAATATGGTGCAACAGCACTTTGGTTTTGTTCAACCTTTGTACCTGATGAATAAGCAGGCAGTGTAAAAAAAAAAAATATTAAACCTAGAAAATCCTTAGCAAAAGATTGACTAGGTTGAGCAACTTCTTATAATCATCTTGGGTTTAATTGGATCTGCAGCCAATAGGGAAGTCTAATAGCACTATGCTCAAATGTCAAGTTCCAGATCACATAGGAAGCACTGAGGTAAAATGCCACTGGGAATTTACAAGCAAGTTGGGTTATAATCAATTAAAGACATGCTGGAGGCAGAAAATTACTTACATTTTTTATATTATCAGTCATCAAATGAAGAAAATGTCAAGATATTTGCATACTGAAGTAAAGATCTCTAGTAGTTAGTTAATCTGTGTTAGATTCTCGTGTTTTAGAAACATAAGCATCAGAGGAGCTGCAGGGTGTGATATATAAAGCTCATTATTTACAAAGAATTACAGGCACTTAAGGACACCTGTTATATGGACTATATTTCAGGAAGAAAGTCTGAAAACACAATATACTTGGTTTGATTTGAGAGTTTGTCTATATGCAGGTTGAAAGAGGGATTATATTGATACACAAGCACTGTGTCCAATAATTTTTTTCTTTCATTGGTGCTTATTCTCTAAGCCTCATTCTGTCCAACGCACAGCATCAAACTACAAGACAGTTCACTCCCCTCTCATTCTCCATCTCTCTCCAATACGCGGCTGTAGAAACCATTTTATTTCACTATGCCTCTTTGATGTTATTGTCGCTTTGATTTTTTGCTTAATATCTCAGAACAATCTGCAACTTTTCCAAGCCTCATTCCCGATTCAGCTTCGTCAGCAGTGTTCAAATTAGTTGTTATAATGGGTTGTCTTCCTGTGGCAGCCATTGCTGATATTTTCATTGCCTCTTAGAAAAACACTAAGTTTAAACCTTCTGTGAAAAGGTTGCTACCAGAGAAGATGCATCACAGCTAAGTCAGACATTTCTAGTCTCAAGGACTTACTGGATCACCTTGAAGTATTTAGCCAGGAAACATAAGAACATAAGAAAAAGAGGCTTCTCTGTAATGTGTCCATATGTTCTTTACGTTGGTGGGGTTGGAAAAGTAGGCTTTCTTTCCTTACTCTGCCATGCATACTTGCAGTCTCAGGCATAGATGAGAAAAATCCAGTAGTTTGGAGACACCACTGGCCTCAACAGTGGCAGCTGCTTCCACATGGTGTTTTGGAACACGGGAGAAATGTAGGAAGTGGTATTCTTCTCTCTCTCCCTAAATGCCCCAGTGATCTCCAGGAGAAGGCACCCTGTTTGTACTTCAAGACAAGCTCCGTATGATCAGTACTGACAGTCTGTCCAGGTGAATTACAGCTAGTGTGGAGATTTATTCTGGAAATCAGCAACCTTAGCTTTTTCTTGAATTCTTCATTGCAATTTCTCTGTTTTCATTCTGTCATGTCATCAGTTGGGCTTGATTTGAGAGAAACGGTCACTGCTGAGACCTTGCAACATCTTTCATGGGTCCAGATTGAGGGATGAGGAGCCTACAATAAAGTAACATGAAAGCTTCCTGCCAATGCCCAGTTCAGTGCCTTCCAGAGGGTCTTGAATCAAACTACTTCTATAGATTAGGAACATGCTTCACTTAAAAAATTACTCCTTTCCACTGCCAAGCATAACATAATTATCCATTCGCAAACCAGTGTACTTACAGTGAGGGCCTCATACCTTGGACTGGGTCTGAACAAACCATTTTTACTCTCAAGAGGGTGTTGCATTTGATGTCATGTTATGACCACCCAGTATTTTTTGGGCAGTCCCAGTGCACTTCAAATTTGCCACACAAAGTGGTAAATCACTTTTATTTGTTTCTTCATCATCAGGCTCCAAAGCATCTTTGTAACATGGGTTGCTAACCTGACAGAATTTCTACTTAGCATCCTCAGATTCCTGGATATTATAGCTTTTTCTTGAAGCCAGTTGGAAGACTGGTTGCACTTTTTAATCTCTTTTGAGAATCCCTTGGAAGTGGTGAAAACTATGAAGACAGGCTGAGGGAGCTGGAATTGTTTAATCTCTAGAAGAGAAGGCTTAGTGAGTATCTTATCAAAGTAAATACCTGATGGGCAGGAGTAAAGAAAATGGAGCTGATCTCTTCTCAGTGATGCCCAAGGGCAGGACAAGAGACAATGGCTACAAACTGGAGAACAGGAAATGCCATTTAAATATAAGAAAAAGCTCTTTTTACGGTAAGAGCGGCCAAACATTGAAACGTGACCCAGACAAGTCGTGGGGGTCTCTGCAACTTGCTCTAGGTGACTGTGCTTTGAGTAGTAGTGCTGGACTAGATGACCTTCACAAGTCCGTTTCACCATCAACTCTACACTGCTTTTATGAAATTTTCATTATTCTGTTACCCTGAGATTATCCTTGTTCAGATCCACTATTTTGCATCGTCTTTTAAGCCTGAAGGCATTCTTGGCTGCAATCATTGATCTGACAGTGTGAGTTACACAATTTAAAATTTTTGGCATCTTGCAACTCAGGAAGAGTTAATGAAAAATAGATGGAAAATAAATCCTGAAGGAAGGTATCCAGCCTATTTCGTTATTCGTAATAGCAGAAGTCACTCTGCAAACAAGAAAACAGTTTAAACAATCTTTCATGAACTGTGAAGGGAAGGTATCCTCTTCAGGATCTCAGGAGTTTTTGTTAATTTACTTTATCTTTAGCTATGTTCTCAAGTTGTTTGACTCGCTAGCTTTAGGAATTTCATAGAAATTACTAGACATTACATTCTTATTCCAGGAACTCACTTGATTGAGAGCAACTGAGAGGGACTAGTATATTTTTGCCAGTGTTGGGGACTATGCAGGTGGACAGGCTGGGAGTGTTGGAAGGTACTATGTGGGTACTGCATTCCATGATGTAAATGTTTATATAGCTAATCCAACTCCAAGAAAATTAGATACAAGGAGGGAACTCCTTTTTTTAAACCCTGTGGAGTTTTTGTGTTAAAGGATCATTTCAGTGAGGCTGAAGGAATACCAGAGTTTGAAATGGGTGCTTAAAATAAACGTCAGTTAGTAAAAGTTACAATAATGTTCTATTTTTACAGCACAGAAAAGTTAATTCAAGCTGTAGAAGAAGATATCGAACGCGAAAAGGTTGTAGCAGATGACATCATAAAAGACATGTCACAGGAAAATCAAGCTAAATATATGGAGATGAAGGCTGCAAATGAAAAACTCTCCCAGGTTGGTTTGTTTCATTGTACTTACCTAAAATGTTTCTTGATCTGGCTCCATTGGTTCCAGATACAATTTAATTATTAAAGAGCTTGAGAATGGAGTAATACAATTAAAAATTTTCTGGTATCTTAATCAATTGTAAAAGTGCCTGAAAAATAAATAGAGCGATTGACTAAACCCAGATATTTCATCTTTTTTTATTTCTTGTTTTAAAAACAAATGACATTCATAATTTTCCTTTTAAATCTGGGGACTGATATGCAGATTTTAAAAGCCACTGTAGTGCTTAGATGTTTCATCATGTGTAAAAAGCAAGCAAAAGAGAAAAACAACCCCAGCAATTTTTTTAGTTCACTTGAGTAGAATGTTTTCTTCTGTGTACAAAAATGAATCTGACTGGGTTTTTTTGTTGTTCTTGTTGTATGTCTGAATGTAACTGGGCTTTGTAAAATTTTTGTGACTTCACTAGTCCTAACATTAACAAAAGAAGTAAGATTTGTAGGTTCTCTGGGATCATCTAGCTTCCTCTATACAGTCTTAGAAAGTTTCTCTGTATAGTCTGTACAGAAAGAGAGGCATCTCTTGAGGCCAGTGCTTCCTAGCTGTCTTAGGATGAGCTCAATCAGTCAGGACCTACCTGTCTTTTTCGGGACTATGAAGAAACTGTGGTGGCTAGTTCAGATTTTAAAATCTGACTTTAAACTTCTGTACTGATTTTAAGAAAAATAGTGGAAAAAGGGCAAACAGTTCTTTGGTTATAGTCCAACTGCAAATAACAATGATAAGAGTTTATGGGAAAAGTTGGATGCTGAAAGTGGGTGGATACTGTATCTGAGTTACTTGAGAAGCTGGGGACAGTCTTGTCTTTTAGATTTTTAAGAGCAGCAATAAGATGGTTTACAGCATTTTATAAGTACTGAGTTGTAGAACAAAAAAAGTAATCTCATCAAGTAGTGATTTTTGTCTGAATTTTATATTTTTTTCCTCTTTAGGAATTGATTGTTCAACAGCAGGAATTGGATGCACTGAGTGTAAAGGAGGATGCTCTAAGAGCTGTATGTATGATAACAAGTGGTCTCTACCAATCTTCGCTGAATTCCAGTGTGAAAAATAATACAGTAGAAAAATACCTATAATCATTCTCTTTAAAGTTTCAGGTACTATAGGATCGTGCCCTAGAATGGGAAGGCAAAGCTGCCTCTCTGTTTTCCACCAATAATTTCTAATCAGTTTGGAGTAAAAATTGTTTTTGCTAGATGCCAAGTACAAAATTGTGATAGCAATAGTGAAGTTTCCTAACTTTAGTAGTTACTTGTGTGGTTTAAAATGTTTTGTGTGACATTTGATTGATTTGGAATTACTCTCTGAAGATAAACATGAAATTATTGTTCACGTTCTTCTTAAGGATTTGTGACGCCCAGTTTTTCAACATTTTCAACTTTCAGGATGCGCGAGAATGATTTTCTTGTTCCACATTCCATTTCAAAAGCAACTGGCATTTGAAACACAAAGTGATACCTGCTAAGATATTTTTTATCCCACATACATGCATAAACACTAACTTGTAATACACTGTCATATTGCTAGATTGCGGAGAATTTTCTTGCTCTGTGTCTTTCATGGGTAAAAGGATCTATGAGCTGAAACATACAGTCATGTATATATTCAAAAAGTATAATTTTCAAATACTACTAGACATTTTTCCAGTCCTTTTGGATACTGTATATGGTTTGTGATCCCCTAGAAATGATGAAATAGTAAATCTACTCAGAAAATTGGCCTAAGGATGAACTCATAAAGCAAGAAGTAGCTGACTGGGATATTCCATTCCAGAAAGTGCAATATTGAGAATATGGACTATAAAGTTTATTGTTTATACTGTCCCTGTACTGTTTGTAACAAATAGGCTTCACTTTCAATGTATAAATAAATGTTATTTAACTATAGCATAAGTTCTGCAATGCTGTCTTGCCATCTGAAAATAGCTAGTAGGCGTTTGCCTTTCCCAACAGGAAATAGCACACTCCCAGGTGAAACAGGAGGCTGTGCAGCTGTATGAAAAGCTGCATGAGCTCGAGGAACGTCGAGATCAAATGATTGCTGAGGATAAGAACATGGAATCTCCACAGGAGGAAAGGGAGAGATTACTAAAGCAGGCAAGAACATAAAATGTTATCATGTAAAAGATTCTCTGAGTCAGTATTTTCAGGTATGATAATATTTGAAAATACTTCGCTTTGAATCTTGCCTTTATTTGCTCTTTAAGCAGCACAAATCATCTGAAATTAAGAATGAATTGGCTGGATGGGATGTTTTAGTTTCAGCCAAAACAAAATTGGTGCAGTCAGTTTTTCGGCTGGTTGACTTGTGATTCATCAGTCATGCTGGTATGGGAAAACTGATCCTATTAAACAGTTCTATAAAATAACTCCAGACAGTATCCTTGTGGGGTACTGAGCAGATGTACTAATCCAGGAACAATTTAGTTAGTTTACAAAGGTCTATGCTGTGTTGTGTAACTATCCATATATACTACTATACGGATTATTGGACTGAACAACACTGATAAGTGTGTCTGATTTTTAAATGTGTGTTGAGAAAGCAGGATAACATTTGGAAGATGTAACACAAATCATATCACTTCTGTTCAGTGAAGAGCCGTTGTTGGACAATGTGACAGCAAGTTTGTGATTTCATATGCTGAGTTTCTATTCCCTGTATAGTGAATTAAAAAATCTTTTTTGATTTTCCTTTTTTCATTTGTAGATTTCATTTCATATGTTAAAGTTGTTACACTTTTTTATAGGTTAAGGACGATAGTCAAGAAATAGCAAGCATGGAAAGACAGTGAGTAATCCCATTACACTGTTGCTACAAATTATATTTAGACCCTAAAGACAGATAGTTGAATTCCATCACATATTTCTATGGACTTTTAGAACATCACCATACTTTGGAGCCTCTGCTAGTGTTAACCTTCCACAGAGAACAGAATATAGCCTTCTGTTTCAGCTAAACAGCTTTTATAGTGATAGGGTATCTGCATAAGAAGATACCTCCTATCCATACGAACATGCCTTGAGAATTCAAATTGGTAATAGCACTGACATAAACTTCTTTAAGGCTGAAGAAGACATTCATCCATAAGAGCTACTGATCTGGGACATCTGTGAAGTTGAGCCTACATTACACTGCATTGCATTTGTTAAGTGTTCTTAAAACCAAAGAGTTACAAAGTTGCTTACAGAAAGTTCAAGTCTAAAGGGTAACAGGGCATTACTTCTTGATTTTTGGGTACTGGACCTTTCTGAAGATTTGCCAGAAACTCTGGTAAACATAAGTAGTAATGTATTGGGGTGGAGAGATAAAATAGTACAATATTTTTGTGATTTAGAGCCATCTGATTTCTCTCCTCTGTACAGAAAAATTGAGATAAATCCTGAAATGTCCTAGAAACAATTTTAAATTGTTTTAAGCAGTATTCCCAACTGTAATCACTGGTTAATTTTTAATGCATTGACACCTTTGATTGGATAGTAAGTTGCTTAACAGATTTTTTTGAAAGAAATACTAGCAGAGGATTATTTTTGAGAATTTACATAGAAATGTTTTTAAGGTAATTTACTTTCTCACTTGGATTGATATTGTGTTTCACTTGGCAATTTCGTAATGGATTTTAGTGAACACATGGGTAATTTTTAAGGAATACTGTTCCTTGTTGCATTTTACCAATTATGTTGTACCTCTGCAAAGCTGTATAGTAACCAGCAGAGGGACCAGTTGAGTAAGTTAAGAACTACTAATGACTCAACAAAAAATGTTTTTAATAAAAAAGAGCAGCAGTACTTATATTTAATAGGTATAGGGAGTAAGGTGACAGGTGCTTTACATACACCTTTTATAATAACAGCAATCCTCCTGATTGCTTTTGGTTTTGATAAACTTAGGTTTGCTATTTTTATTCTTGATTTTTCTTTCAATTTTTTGTCAAAAAAAAAAGTATTTTACAACTCAATTTTAACCTTGGATTTCATTATCTATTTGACAGGCTGACAGAAGTAAAAGAAAAAACAAACAATTTTAAAAAGGTTATTCAACGACTTGATATGGATCTGGAGAATCATCAAGGTAATATGACTAGAGCTGTAGCAGACTATGCAGTGCTGTGTCTGTTCGTATTATAACACATATTATTATGGACATTAGTTGCTTGAAGCTTTTAGGCTTGTGCAAATGTCCATTATTCATCATCAGAAGAAGGTTTTGTGTCTAGGCGTGCAGGCTTCTCTTTTTAGATGAGAGACATAGGGAGTATCCACCTTTGGTGGTGGTTCATATTGAGTAGTAAAATTACCATATAAAATAATAGCACATCTGTCTGGTTTTCTGTCCCAATTTTATTTTTAGGACTACTTGTGGAATAGAAGTTTCTCTTACTGGCAGCAGCTTTAGAAAAGCTTTTATTTCTTTCACCTTTTATATGATCTGATACACGGTCAGTGAATGTGGAATTGAGAGTGTTTAATGGTAATGTGTAAAGCAGACAGAATTCAGTACTATTTTTATCTGTCTGAAACTTCTTGGGTTGATGTTTGCAAGAAGAGTTTGGGAGCTGCCTAGGAATGGCATTAGCTTAGAAACTTACCTCTGGCAAACACCTGCTGTAGTACATTAGGCTAAATTAGGTTGGGATTTGTCCTAGCACTGGAATTTACAGTTCTGGAGGAAGTAACTTAGTTTGAGCATAGGCCCACAACAGCTGTGGAAGAGTCTTCTTATAATGGAAATCATCGCATGGAAAACCTTCTAATTATAAGGAATCTTGTTTGGCTAGGAGTTACATAAATATGTGCGTAAATTCTGGAAGGCTTTTTAACAAGTTATTTAAATTCTATAGGACTGACAAATTAATGTTTTTGTGACCTTTATACCTTTTCTGAGGCGAACAGTGTAAAATTTAGCTGTAAATTTCTTAAAGGTGAACAAACATTTCTAAAATTGACCCTGAACAGATGTTTAATACATCTGTTTCTTATCTTTTGCATTACAAGATACCTCATATTTCTCTAAATATTTCATTGTTTTTGTGAAAATAATTTATTAAGACTGTTTTATTAGCTTTCTTGTTTCCAGATAGTATCATTGCCAACTTCACTATTCTGCTTTAATTTTTCCTTTTTGTTTGGCTTGCAACTCTTTTTTTGTATCTTTGGAGAAATACAGAAGGTAAGAAGTGAGTTGCTTTTTGCATTTTATAGTTATGTTTACATACACAGTCATTCATTGCTGAACAGTATGTCTTTCACTGGTTTAGGAAAAAAAAAAGCATATGCTCTCTGTCAACATATCAGGAACAGTTAGGATATTCAGAATAAAGTTTCCTTGTGGTATAATACAGAGGGAATTATACCTGATGGTATAACATAGAGGGAATAAAGGAGATATTCATAAGGAGTAGCTTTAAGAAACAGCAGTCTAAACTCTCAACGCCCTCTTCTCTAGTGAATGGAGAGAGAATCCCAGAGGGCCATTCATACTTCTGCTCTAAATCAGCATCTTAGTGTGTCCTTCAGATTCCTGTTCTCTCTCCCTCTCCAGTCAGCTTCCTTCTGGCTCAGTATTTAAACTGTTTATTACAAAGCATTCCCAAAACTTCAGCTCCTGAAGTTTTTTAGTTAAAAATAAACTTTACAACTAAGGTTTTTTTGAATGTTACAGGATAAATGTTTCAGTGCTAGGAACTTTTTTGAGCAGGAGAAACAAAAAAAAACAAAAAAAAACCCCAGACCATAAATAGAAATAACTGGTTTTAGTTTTCACTTAAGAAAGTCTGAATAAGTAAAAAATTCACCCACTAGGGCTAAGATACTGGTGTAATCATGCCGTGTTTTAAAGAAAACTTCTCTGTAAGACATTTTAAAGGTGGTGGTCTTTACTTCAAATATTTTTTTTCTTTAAACACTTGGCACATCATGTACCTCTCTGTTTCATGACTCACTGTAACTAGACATTTTAAGAGTAGAATAGACTGAGTTATTAAGTATTGGAGACTTGCCTTGCAAAATGAAAGAGAGAGTCCAGCGAGGAACAAAGCCACAGCTGCAAGGAAACTGAAGAAGAATCACAGTCCCTTAGGGGCCCACGGGTGTTCTTATTGTTTGTATATCCTATATAAAAAGGAAAGCATGGTAGTGTACAAGTAAAAAGACCTGGAGAAATTTGCTTGCTCAGCTATATCTGTATCTACATCATTCTTTTTCTTTCTGTTCTTTAAAGTTACAAGATTATGCTGAAAATTAATCAATGACAAAGACTCAAAAATTAAAAATTTACATGTTTGAAACTTAAAATAATTCTTAGGAGCTGAATTGTCTCATCTTCTTTAAACTTGTGATGAATATGTCAGGTCTCCCACTTTACTAGTACATTTTAATTAAGAGCTATTTATAGTCAGTAGTTGGATTTAAAAATGGAATGAATTCTGTATTGTATGTTACTCATTAGTCATAAAACTACTATAAAGAATGTGAATGGAAGTGTTCTTTTAATGTTAATTGTGGAAAGCTTTCTGTGGATTTTTTTTCCTATACTATTGCTTGTACAGTTTTCCTGTTTATTTCCCTGAGGTTGTCACTCTGTTACTTACAAGTTGCGTATCCTTATGAAAGTCCATCCTAATATGTGAAAGTGCCATTGAAATGGCCCATATGTTAAACAGAGCTGCAGAAAGTTTTAAGTAATCACGGTGCCCAAAGGCACAAAATCATTTGTTCTCTATTATTGAAATTCACCTGACTTCAGAAAAATCCTATGAACTTCCTGTATTCAAACCAAGTATTTGTCCCACTCTCGTTTATCAAAAATTCTAACCTCTAAAATGTTCTAAAAATTGCATTGAGGCTGATTTATTAAGCTAATTACATTTTTTTAATATAAAAGTGTGTATGACGTAGTCAGTTGAAGTGACTACATTAAATGTAGAATTTTTATTTTTAAAACTGACATTTTCTGTACCTAAAGGAATCCAGGACTGAGACACTATAAAGTTAAATCAATGTTACATCTCTTGCAGGAGAGGAAAATTGGAAATACAAGGAGCTGAAGAAGAGGGAAGAAAGCATGGACAGTAAGTTGTCTAATGTATGCTAATTAGGCCTAATTCCACTAAAATACAGGTTTTCTTGTATTGTTAACACTCGGTTAATTTAGAGCTGAAAAAACCTGATGTCCTGATCTTCGCATAAAGTTTTTGTGATCTGCCTCAGTACAAGATAATCTTAGGACTTCTGGGTCAGTCACAGATATTTGGAGCATCTTTGAAGGCTTTTCATCAAACATTTGAGGTCTTAGGAACACGGCTTAATTTTATGAAACAAAGGCTGAAATCAATTTTAAAAATAATTTAAATAAAAGATACATAAAACCAGCTGTTCAGGTCTGATTAAAAGCAGAACTTCAAAATGGACAAGTGGAGACATCACGTAATTCTTTAAAATTAAGGCTTCTCATATCTGTTTATTCAAGATGAGTGGTACTAAAGCTTTCTTCCACATTAAAAGGTTCTAATCATAGAGTCATAGAATGGTTAGAGTTGGAAGGGACCTTGAAGGTCATCGAATTCCACCTCCCCTGCCATAGGCAGGGATACGTCCCACTAGACCAGGTTGCCCAAGGCCACGTCCAGCCTGGCCTTGAACACCTCCAAGGATGGGGCCTCAACAACTTCTCTGGGCAACCTGCTCCAGTGCCTTACCACCCTTAAAGAGGAAAATTTCTTCCTGGTATTTAATCTAAACCTGCCCTCTTTCAGTTTAAAGCCATTCCCCCTCATCCTATCACTACATGCCCTCATAAAAAGTCCTCCCCAGCTCTCCTGTAGGCCCCCTTTAGGTACTGGAAGGCTGCAATAAGATCTCCCCAGAGCCTTCTCTTCTCCAGGCTGAACAGCCCCAGCTCTCTCAGCCTTTCCTCATAGGAGAGGTGCTCCAGCCCTCTCATCATCTTTGTAGCCCTCCTCTGGACCTGCTCCAACAGGTCCATGTCCTTATTATGTTGGGGGCTCCAGAGCTGGATGCAGTACTCCAGGTGGGGTCTCAAGAGAGCGGAGTGGAGGGGCAGAATCACCTCCCTTGACCTGCTGGCCACACTTCTGATGCAGCCCAGGATGCAGTTGGCCTTCTGGGCTGTGATTGCACGTTGCTGGCTCATGTTGAGCTTCTTGTCAATCAGCACCCCCAGGTCCTTCTGCTCAGGGCTGCTCTCCAGCCATTCCCCACCGAGCCTGTATTTGTGCTTGGGATCGCCCTGACCCAGATGTTGTAGAGAGCTCAGCAGCATCTACCAGAGAATGAAAACAGAACTGTTTTTAAAATATACCCTGTTTCTAGTATACTGTTATAGGCAGCTTACAAAAAGAGTTGGTCTGTTACTCAGCAAAAGGGGAAAATTATATGCCATGAAGGCCAAAGTAGATAATACCTTTTTGTAACATTATTATCTAAAAATGTTCAATATAACTTATGGTTAGCATGATACTAAAAGAAAGATCTCAGCTGACAATAAGGAAAGATGGACTAGAGCGTACTTAGAGAGTTTCTACATTTTCAAATTACCTGATTTCCTGAGAAACAGAAGGGCAAAAGCTTGCTTGATCTTCATTTTCAGTACAAATACAGACAGTGAAAGCAGGGCCTCATGATCCTTCTGTCTTTTTGGGGTTTGGTTCTGCTTCTGCCTTTCATCAGAAGATATTTATGTAGTTCCAGAGATGTTTGAGATTAACTGAGAGATTTGGGGAAACATGCAGGAATCTTAAAGATGGGAAAAGCGCAAATATGGTACCTGTGGTCAGCATAGTATCAATTTCCAGAAAGATTGTGGAAAAAATAAGCAAGCAAATAATTTATAAACATTACAGAAACAAGAATAAGAATAATACTTGTATTAATTTGTCAAGAGCAAACAACTAATTTCCTTCTTTGACTGAAAAAGATTGCAGAATAAGGGAGGAGCAGCAGATGATGTATACTTTGACTTCAATACATCTTCTACTGTTGTCCCAGTGTTCTTAGAAGCAAGCTAAGGAAATACTGTTCATTATTAACCTATACTGTGCATTTGATTAAAAAAATGTTAATTATGAAGGCTTCACTGCCAAGATGGAAGCATGCATTGAGTAGACTTTTGCAGTGTGTTGGATGGTCAGGTTAGTCAATACTTTTATTAATCAGTTGGATGACAGGAGAGAGAGTACACCAGTCGGTGTATTTGTGGATGTAAAGTGCTTTAGTTTGTTCTCGTTTCATATGCTTTTCTTCCATGAAGGTGCTTTTGTTTCATTCCTCTGCCTTCCCTATGTATATGCTTTGGAAGACTCAATATCCTCATTGCCTATAGCTTCCTTGGAAGCAAATAAATAAGTTTATCAAGGTACTGCAATGAACTTGTTTAAGACCTCTTGCTAAGATGCATCAAAGGCCATGACGTCATCCGTCACATTGAAAAGCAGCGGCTCAGACCCCCACACGAGGCAGAGGTTAATGAAGTCTTTGCTCACTACTAGATCACTGAACAGTTAAGTGTGATTGAAAATTTTCTGTGTGTTAGTTTATCTGAGTGATTATCTTTCTAAAAATTACCCACTTAATTTTTTAAACAAAAAAGGAAAAAGTAGCTCAAATGTTAAGCGAGAGTGTTAAGCGAGAACTTCAATACTATTGCTTTCCTTTCTGCCTTTCCCTTGCTTCTGTTGTGCTCGGGTATTTTCTTGGTGTAGAAAATTCCTGTTTATATTTCACAGCAACAGATGGTATGAATTATCCAGTGAATGCCCTTTGAGGAAGGAGCTTTTTTTGGAGCAGTCATTGTTACTCCTCTTATTAAGGTGTGCTATCTTATTAAAGTATGTTATCTTTAAGATAAAAGAAGAAAAGTTCATTCTGAAGCAAAATAACATCACAGAGAGAAAATAAAACTTCCTTTCTAAGGATAGCTTCATTTGCAGCCTGGGTACTGGAGGAAAACTAGTCAGTGTCAGGTGGACCAAAACTTTATTTCAACTTTTTGAGCCAACTGAATCTGCATCAGAACTAGTCATTATTTTTAGCAATCAGCTATTGACATTATAAATGTGTTATCTAGTGCCATTCATTGACATCCAAGAATTCCAAGTGCCTTTCATTCTGAAATCTCTGCCTCAGAGATAGTCTTTTTAGTATCTTAGTATTGTCCCCTGGCTCCAATAATGCACATTTTCCCCTCTAAAAGTTTTAGAAGCTGA
The DNA here is from genome assembly GCA_008711295.1 of Anarhynchus alexandrinus. NCBI lineage: Eukaryota > Metazoa > Chordata > Aves > Charadriiformes > Charadriidae > Anarhynchus > Anarhynchus alexandrinus. The sequence continues at coordinate 3,223,834 of VUYV01000023.1, read as the reverse complement.
CTCTGTGAAGCATCTCTGTTAACTCTTTCATGGACAGCATTGCAGATGATGTCAGATATTACAATAGTTTTCTTATCCATAAATGTTTTATTAATAAACAATTTAATCCTGGTTGCTCTGGGATCCACAATTTCTAGTCAGTCTTCATCCTTTCAGGATTTGTTAGTATTTCCATTGATTCCTCCTGTCTTCTTTCTCTTTTCCCAAATAATCCATCTTGAATTTACTATTATCTAATCCTTCTTGCTCAAGCAAGCACTTCTTCCCTTTTTCATCCAGTTTGAAAACTCTTGTGTTTCCTGAGTGCTCCTGTGTGTACATAAGCCGTGTTTCAGGAGGACACACAACAGAAGAGGGGTGATCATAACTTATAGCCATGGGTAGCATCTTGATGGACCTCTGACTTTCATGTGGTCTGTCCAGAACCTTTTTTTCAATATGTCTGCCACCAGGAATACAATGTAGAATGCTTCGGACACAAATACAGAGTGAATACCACCGTTACAACTGTCTTGTCAGATTCATTTGGAGACTTACTAGAATTAACATAAATTAGAGATGTAGCAAAGGGACATCATGCAAAAAGAAAGAGATGATACCAGGTGAATATTAGTCTCAGGTCCTTAGCAGTGTTTGGTGTATAGTCCAGGCTATTAGATATAGTGAAGTCACCTCTTTCCTTTATTTAGTAGCCCATTTTGATAGCTGTTAGAAAAAAGAAGACCAACAGCTGCTGGACAAGCATTCAGAAAGGTGTCAGAAATAATGGTGATGAAAATCCTTTCTCATTGGGTGTCAGCCCTCACCTAACAGTATCCAAGAACGTGGTGACCTCATGTCATTAATCTGTCAAATATGTGTCTCTCGAAAAATTGTCCTCATTTTCATTCCAACCCATAAGCTGACAGTTTTCAAGGACTCCACCACATGTCTCTTTAAATAAACCATTGATCTTAAAGTAGCCTTTCTGAAATTGTACAGCTTATCAATTTAGTACAAAGTTTTGACTGGAAACGGCAAGGGCTTGTGCTGTACTCATGCAAATAGCAGCCTTCTTTATCATGTCTGTTGATTTCTAGATTTTCTTGAGACTTTTGAAGAGGTGAAGAATCAGGAATTGGAACGAAAGGCCCAAATAGAAGCCAACATTGTTGCACTCCTGGAGCACTCAAGCAGGGTAAGTGCATTTCCCTCCTTGTGTGGCAAGCTAGGAATTTAGAAGCACAGAACAGGACAATGAATGGATAAAGAAGGATGGTGGGTTTTGTATATTATGCAGTCAATATCTGCATAATAATCTCTGAAGAGGATTAAACCATATAAAGCTGTAGTTTAAAAAAAGAAAAGAAAAGAAAAGAAAAAATTGTAATTTCTCTTTATTTCTGGAGAAAGAGATTTGAATATTAGATAATACTTGTGACCAGAATAAAAGAAATGTTTGCATAGTTGCTGTAAATCATCATTATTGCTATAATGAACATTATTCCATTCATGATAAACATTGCAGAATACTGCAAGTAAAACTACTGCGATATTTTGTTTACCTAATATCTGCAAATCTCAGTTCAGGGGTATTCTGTCACTACTATTAAGTAACTGACAATATTCCAGTTGTCTCTCTGATCTACTAAAATTATGTCTGGAATACCCTGCTGTGTAATATTTAATGTGATCACTTTAGAAATTGTTCCATTTGCGTTCTGCCATTTTTTGCCCTTTCAAAACATTTTTTCTGTTAACATTTTTGGTTCCTATGGAATTTTTTCTTGTAGAAATCTTTCAGCTGAGTAATACTTTGATTATATCATCACTTTAATCGTCTTCTAACTCTTTCAGTATGGTATACCATAAGGTATACTTTAGGCAATGTCACTTACTTTACAGACATCAATATGGCAACACAGTTTATACTTGCTGCATTTTTGTTTCATCTTCACTGGCCCACCAGTACATCTTTTATCAAAAGTTGGCAGAATGAAAGTTGTTCACATTTAAATCACTTCAGACTATTTCCAGTCTTTGTAGTAGGAAAGCCAAATAATAGACAATGTACTAGGACAGGAGAGTTTTTTCCTTGTCCAGTTACCATTTGTTTTTTCAAAGATACAGCATTTTCTCATTGTTATTGGTAACTCACAGAATGTGAATCGTATGAAACAAATTTCATCTGTTAGCAATCAAGAGCTGAAGATAATGCAGGAAGACCTCACTTTCAAATCAAATGAAATGCAGAAATCACAGAGTACTGCTAAGAATCTGCTTACAGGTGAGATCAGCAATGAATTTTCAAATTCTTTCCTTAAAAAAATTAAAATCACCTGAGTTGTTATACTAATAACAAGATCAGTGATCTCCAAATATTAAAATACAAATACAGTGGCAAGTTGACAGATTGAAACTCTTATGGGTAACAGGTTGCTCATATTCCTCAGGATTATTTCACTTACTATTATCAGTAAATGATGAGCTGTCTTGCACAGATAAACGTTAAACAGATGTATTTTAATACAGGAGTACAAAGTTCTTTGAGCTATAAGTTTGACTTTACTAATATTCACCTTGAAATAAATATTTTTCATAATATTAATATAGTGTTTAATATTTTGAAGTAGAGACTTCCACAGTTATCTAACCATGTGTTATTTGTAAATGTAGTTCATAGTATCACTTACTTATGGTTTGTGCTTTTCTAAAGGGGTATGTACCATGGGAGAATAACTGGCAACAACAGGGAATAGCTCTGAAATTCTCAAGCTTTGATTCTGCCAAGCGAATATTCATTTTGGAAATAAATACTTAAAATTAAGTGTAAGAATCTGCAGTATCTTGCCTGTAATTTAAAAAAGCAGACAGTATTTTTCTTTCATTTCCGTAACAAGTATCTATTTAGTTCTTTATTTGCACTGTTTATAGTAGAATTGTTCTCATAATTCTAAGCCTTTGCCAATATCATTATTGGTTCAGCAAGCCTTTCCTTGTTTGTTTGCCTAAAAGGAAGGGGCAGGAATTAAGAACCATAAATCATTTTCTCAGAGGGCTATTACGTGCTGTACTTGGTAGTAATTTTCAAAATAGGAGCCTGTGTTGGAACTTCAAAGTAGTTATGTGCAATAAAGAAGTTGTTATGCACAGAGTGTTACAGAAATTGATTGTTCTGTTGTGTGCTTGAACATTTACTCTTGGCTTGTCTGCAAATACTCATTTTGCAGTTCTAGTGTAATTTAAAAAGCTTGACCATACATTACAAGTTCAAATATGACTTTTGTTCTTCCGTGTAAGCATCAATCCTTGTTACATTACAAAAGATGTTCTGGAAGCACATAACAGTATAGAGACATTATTGAAAGACATACTTCTTTCTTCCCAAGGGAAGAGAAGGAAGTTACAGTACATAATTTTCAGCAAATTGTTTAAATGATTCGTAAATAAACTTCTGAAAGCAAGGACTCACAGATACTGTAATAACTTAAGATTCTTTCAAAATACAGTGAATATTCAGTTTGTACTCTTGAAGTTCTTTCTAACCCTTGAATTATAGCACAGTCATCTTCAGAATTCTTTTGTTGTGATTTAGTCTGGATTTCCATGTTTTCTTGTTGTAACAAAGATATAAAAAGTCCACCAGCAGAACCCTGAAGGAAAAAAAAAAAAAAAGGAAACCACAAAGAGTAAACAAAAGTGCTGATGGCATAGTTTCCCAAAAACATTTCCCTGGGTCACTGTAGTTTGGTCTGAGAGTTTGCTGCTGCGTACACACTGCCTGCTAGACGCTGCAACTTCATGGCGTATCAGAAGGAACTGGGCTGCATCCTCTTCCTGTCTCTTCCCCTAGAGAAATTTTGAGGTTTTTGAGTTTTGAGGTTTTTTTAGATTGAGGCTATCGCTGGATAAGGATAAAATTCACCCCTTCCAGTTTCTTCCCTTTTCTCCAGAAAAATATGGATGGATAGGAATAGATCATTGCTCTCTCACCATAGTTTTTATCAGTATATGGATAGAACAGTCTAAGAATCTTTTCTGGCTTTTTGGCATTTATGTTGTTATTACTCTTTACATGTAAAATAAATCCCAATTAATCAACTATGTATTATTTTAAAATAACAAAATATAAATATTAGAACAACTATATAAAAAGCAAAAATGCTGTGATTAGACCTAAATAAATCCTGAAGAAAATCTGAAGTTGTTTTCTGCTATTTCTCTCTAATTTGAATTATTTTTATTTTATAATTCTATTTATTACTGGTTTTAATATTAAAGCCCTGATTTATTGAGGTCCTTAAGCATTTACCTGTCTTTAAACCATAGTGCAGTAGGAACAAGAGAAGCAGAGCTGTGGTCTGTTCAGTTGTGTTTTAGGATCTGACATTGACCAATACCAGGAACTTCCAAGTGAAACTATGGGCAGTTATGAAATATTCTAGACACAGAGAAAGTGATTTCTTAAGCCCTTTAGGGTGGAAGGCAGCATAAACATTGAATCACAGACATGCAATGCAATTCCAAACCTTTAATTTTTAAAACCTTCTTTTTACAAGTATGGAAGTTTTTTGTATTTATATAAATGCTCTTTGCACATACAGGACCTTTTAAATCTTACCTTATAGAAGTGTGTTCGTCAGGATAATTAAATACTGTACAAAAAAATATTGTCTTTTTTTTTTTTTTAATCTTGAGGCTCCTAAAGAAATCCCCAAAGCACTCTGTAAAAAGCCAAAAATGTTTATTAAAGCCAATATTTCATTCTAAAAAATTAGTATGTGGCATAAATACACAGGAGGAGAGATGAGTACCAAAATCTTGCCATGACAGGGTTTTGATCAGATGAGATTTTCCCAAATAATTCCACTAAGGAAACCATACCCACAGTTTTTGGAAAGGTGAACTCTCTCTCTCTCATATGCACATCCACTCCCTTATGCCATAAAGATCTCTACTGCCTTGGTTAAGTTGGGGGGTGAATTTCCTACCTTTTGTCCAGTTGATTAGCACAAATATGAGTGTGTGAGCGAAATATACACTCTGTGCTAAGAGAAGTTTCTTTGTGCTGTCTCATCACTCCCAATAGCCCACTTTGCCTGATATTTTAGAACATAGAAAAAAAACTTCCATTACGTGTATCATTCTTCTGAGTTAGACACAGCTCTCAACATAAGATTATGTAGCCATGCATTTAAATGTTCAAGAACATGAAGAAAATACAATGACAAGGCTGCACGTAAGAAAATCATCCAAAACAAGTCTAGCCACATCTAGTCCTTCCACACTCAGAGTGGATAACTTATCCCCAAAACTGGACCAAAGTATATTTTTTATTTTGTGTGTCTTGTGTCCTCTCTTAAGCATCTCATGTCTGAACAGTTTCAGTCTTTACATCTCTCATCATGTAAGAATCCATCCATACTTCTAACTATTTTAATTACCTGTATCTCTGTTTCGTTTTGACGGATTGCCAGAAGTAAATGCTGTATATTGTAGCACATGCTCATATTGTAAGTTACGACAGTTCTTATTTTGTGGAGATAAGGAAGTGTTTTCCTGTACAGAGCGAATGTTTAAAGCAAATTTGGCTATTTACTCTCATAAAACTAGATCTTACTTATACAAGCAACAAAAGTAAAATCAACACGATGCTAAAAAACTAACAGAAATATTTTTTAAATTGTCTGCATTATTGCAGTCAACTTTTTGTAAGGTATCACCACTGCATAAAGACTTGAAATTGACTGATACTATAAACAACTTTAACAATAGAAATACCACACTGTGATATAGAAAATGACCGCGTTTTCATTACTCTTCACTTATGGAGTATAATGCAGTAGTTACAATATAGGAGTCTGACTTACGGGATGATTGTGAAGATCAGGGTTTTTTTTCTTTCATTGGTATTAACATTCCCATGAATATCAAATCAGAAAGATATGCAGGAGCTGTTTGTATTGCTTAAGTATAGCACACTGTTAATTAGAGATTGTGTATCTGGTGATCTAGAGAGTCAAAAACTGCAGATGGACCTACAGAAGATGGAACTCTTGGAGGGCAAGATGGTTGATGAACTGGCTTCTCTTAAAGACAAAATTGAACAAACAAAAACGGAGTTGGAGGTCTATAATAATTTGCCAGCTCTGAAAGCATCAGGAGAAGAGAAGAAAAAGGTAATGAAAGGAATGAAACCTTGGATTATACAGAATTTGTGTGGTTTTGGTCCCCCAGGGGAGGGGAATCCCAGTCTATGACTGGAATCTTGACTGATAGCTGAAAACTGGGCTTGCACAGCAGTGCAAATGAATCCAAATGCTTCTCTGCTTATATATGTGATTTATCAACTGGGTACACATAGCAGGCTAACAGCTGGATACCTTTTGATAACTTCCTTCCACAAAATCTCCCATTATTTTAGTGATTCATCTGAACTTTTCTGCTGTAGCTTATGACTACCCAGAAGTTCGAATGTAGCAATGTAACCACAGAACCCAAACAGAAAAGAAAAATCTATCCTGCATGTATTTGTTCAAAGACAAACTCCATCTAGAGCACTTCCCATTTCACATGTGATAAATTTCCTACAAATTTTTAACATCAGCATTCCCACTTGTGCTGGTATAGTTTCGTCTAAGCCTACAACTTGGTCATAACGATTAAATATTATCTTTAGGATAGAGCATGCATTGCTAGAGAAAAGCCTTCTGAGTTCTTTATGCGTACGATCTTGTTCTGAAAGGAAGAAAAAGTAGCATCTTGAAAGCTGAATTAAAATACTTTGTCTGTAGCCCACAGCAAATGAACTCATCCATTAATCAGTGTGTATTGGTTTTTTTTCCCACTAGAGACTCCAGGATGACAAAGAAAAATTAACAAAACGTAGCTATGCTTTCAAGAAAGTAATGGAACACTTGAATACAGAGTATGAGACACTAAAGAGAGAACTGCAAGAGAATGAGACACATTCTCAGGTATAGCTTAAGCTACGTATTTGTATTATCTCTTCAGTTGTTTCTATTGCAGTTTCAGTTTACTCATAAACATGAAGCATTGTATGAACAGAATCAGTTTATTCTTTCTCAGTGAGTTTTCAAAGTTATGTGTTGTAAATGCATAGCCATATGTTCTGTTTCCTAACAGAATATCGTGCCAATAAATTTCTTATAAGCTTTGGATTTCAAAGCTACTAAGCAGAGGTCTTTCTGAGCTTAAAAATTGTGCAAATCCTTTGTTTAAATGTTTGTATTATTCTTGCTCAGATCTCTCCCCCTTTTGCCCTTCCTTTGCTTGAGGAGTTTCAAGGACTAACTTAGAAAGAAACTACAGGAAAAAAAGTCACTACTAATTACATACGATCCCTTTTACTTTTAAAGTTATGGTGGTAAGTTTTTTCTTGCAACCTGTACTATTTATTCCATTTCCCCTTTTCCAATCCTTCTGCTCCTTGCAGACTACTGAAGTTTTAGGATTTGTTCAGACTTCTTTAAACCCAAGGAATTTTGGTATATGAATATATTTACATTTACATTTCAAAAGTGAATCAGGAAAGATGATGTTTATAAACTCCTGGGCAGCTTGCTTTCTTCAGATATAAACGCCCATAAACTGCTGTCATTTTGGCAACAGAACTTTACTGGCATATAGGTTTGAAAACACAGAAGGAATATGGATAACGTCGAAATAAGCTGAAAAATGGAAATTGGTTATTTTCTCTGCATTTTACTGATTTTTATTGTTTCAGGTTGTTGAGATTTTTGTCCTTTAGAACTGCTACTTTTTTCTAATTCAGTTAAAAGCTGAAGGAGATATTTCTGCATGTTTAAATTAACTTTCTCCTGGAGTGAACTTTATGGTGCGGATGAGAGGGCATAGCTCTAAATGAAGAGGCGTATGGATACTTTCGTAGCATGTGATTCTTGGGGGCTAACTCTAGGGTGATGATATAAGTCCCCAAAGCTGCATGCCAAAGTGTGCAAGACTTCAGATATTGTATAATTTTTATGCCGAGATCAGATTCTTATTCCTAAAGATTATGTAAATCAGAAATGGATACCCAACCAGTGTTAAGATACTTGCATAATGATGCTAAAATTTTATATAAAGTAGTAGTTGCAAAGCATTTCTTCAGTTCATTAAGCTGTGGCAGTTCTATTTCAATGTGTGCAAAAAGCATTTGTTTCTTTGCTTTTTATGTCATGAAGGTAAATGTCATAAGGGTGAAGAACGGTATATCTTAAAGTAGCTGATTAGTTGACATGCATCAAGCATCTTGAAGTACAAATAGGGTTTACATATCTTGAGGGCTTGGGTGATTTTGAAAGCAGTGAACTGTATGAGTTGTGGCATTCAGGGAGTTACTATAAAAATGCGTTGATGCTTTCTTTGGTATATATCAAACAGCATTTTAAACGCGGCTCCTTTACCAGCTGTATTGCATGTAGCAACACCTACAAAGGGTGCAATAAAAATTGTAATTGGTCAGAAGTATTGTATCTTGGAAATAAGTGACTACCATGTTTGCTGTGAACCAGTACACTAGATAGCCTATCCTTCACTGTAAGATTAATTTTGAGTAATATAGCAACTATTTTCATATCTTCTATCGTAAAAATAAGCTAAGTAAAACGTTGCAATATTTTCCTAATTTATTACCTTAGTTTCCACTGAAAGTTTAGTCTCAGAATGTTTTTCAGTTTTTGCATTTAAAAATAACATCTGCATATCTTGAAATGCAGAACCTTGAACAGTAGCATCAGAAAAACAAATATTATAAAATTGTATTGTAAGGAAGCAGCCATCGATATAATGTCCACATTAGTTTCCTGTTGATGCTGAAAGTATTGAAGAAGTGCCAGCACTTAACCCACACTCCTACAATCTTCGCGCTGCAGCTCTGTTCTTATCACAGCTTCTGGCATCAGACAGGAAACTTAACTATGGAAGTAAGGAAGTTTCTTCTGTATAGCTCAAAGTCCAAGACAGTGTCAGGAAATATTGTATCTTTGGTGATTTTAGATCTTACTGATTTTAAGAAGAGATCATTTAAATGATATGAAGTATAATGAGAATTAGTATCTCCCTGCAGTGTTCGCCTTCTTACTTCTGACTTGCTTACACATTTCCCTATGTGACAAGTCTTGAATTCTCATCTGATTTTTTTTCCATCTACTACTGCAGTTGCATGCAGTGCTTTTATATAAATACATGTATGAAGTGCTAAATTACAGGTTAATCACTGGCAGTTTTAGAAATCATTTTGCCATTGTTTCTCATTTCTGTGGGTTTTTTGTGAGATAACTTTGATTTTTTCAGGTGTTTAAGTACAAGGTATTGATACAACATTTTTTGGAGATTCTTTGTATAAAGTACATGTGTAATAATTGTTGTTTTCATTTTTGGCTCTTTTTGTGTTTTCAGCTTACAAATTTGGAGAGGAAGTGGCAGCACCATGAGCAGAATAACTTTATGATGAAGGAATGTATCCTTTTCTTTAAGAAATACAGTAAAATTCACGCACTGTATTAATTGAGGAAGAAGTCTGTTTCCTCCAGCAGAATAAGACAGGACGGAATGGGGAGCAGCAGACAGGAGGAGGGGAAAGGTGATGCTTTGCAAATGTCTTGTTAGCTGATAGATATTATATATAGCAAAACTTGCATGTGTTGTCTGAAACAATTTTATGGAGTCCTAACACATAAGATTTGTCTTGCAGTCTGGAGTTTTTCCTGTTGGGTCAGTTTTGCCATTAGGTTTCACACAAAGATCATCTTCACAAATTATCCAGCAAGTGCAGCATTGTTTGAAAATCTCTGCAGCATGGTGACTTTGCATGGTATTTTGCAGTTTTAAAACATGATAAATATCAATGATGAAAAAGTAAACTACAAATTGTATGTGTTCAATGTATTTCTTACCAAATAACAGAGGAATTGCATATTAGAGGGGAAAAAATCAGATACATGTGATAGATAAATAAGATATGACAAGAACACGCAAAATGGGATGGGATGGGGGAACGGCACTATAGCCCTCACATAATGTGATGCTAATTAAAGAGTTGCATTCCACTAACCATATAACACCTTCCAAAACATCAGCAAAATCTTATTTGCTGCAAGTGACTTTCATAAGATAGTTTTTGAAATTAGCAAAAACACTGAAGTTTTTTTTTTATTAGAATTGATGTTGTTCCTATCTTGTACTATTCTCCATAGTTATTGTAGAGATCTGAGTAGGGCATAGTTGCACTTTTATTTTTTATTCTAGGGACTTTCAATTCACTGCAGTAAGTTCACATCTTTAAAATTATTTAGGAAACAAACAGTCTGAAGTCTCAAAGATGCATAGAATCACTGTTACATGATTATAGTACAAATGTAATTGGTAAAAGTAACAGCAAAACTATACTGTATCACCCAGTGTTGTGTGTTGCACAATGGACATTGCTACATGACTCAGAAAATGGCACAGGAATATATTTCAGGCAACTGTAATAGCCTAGCCATCAGGAAAAAAAAAAAAAACCTAAGATCTGCATATGGCATTATCTTTTTCATATACCAAATATCCCATTTCTTGTATCTGCTCTAATTCTTAGAAAAAATCTGAAAAAAAGTCTTGGACAACATAATGTAAGTTGAGCCACCGCCTCTATGAAGAAGGCTCTACAGGAATATTTTATTAAGGCAAGGATCTTAGATCCCTTTTTTTCTAACAGAAAAAACTGTAAAACAAACCAAGAGAAAAAGTTCCTAAAATGCATAAAGTATCCAAGTTTTATGCCTGCTTGGACTAGTGGAAAGAAAGGTCCTGCTTTTTTGGACTGGAACTTTTGTGGCCAGGGTTCTAAAGTGCCAAGCTGTATGGCTGTAAGTAGCTAACTGTCTTGAAATGGTTTTGTTTGCAATTTAACAATAGGCAGAGTCTTCCACGAGGGACCTATTGCCTATATATGTGAAAACAAAACGGACTCAGGCATGTAATCTCTTTTTTTTTTTTTACTATGCTTGGCATGAGATGGCAACTAGTAAATTGGTGTAAATCTTTTAGACCGAATTTGAGCTTTTTCCATTATTTGCAATCCTTGAGTTTTCACAGAAGGAAACTTACTGTATTATGGTTCCATTATGCTCTCTAATTATGCTAGTATTTATACTGGCAGTTTGTTTCCTTAATTCTTTTAATCAGTCATAGCAACCAAAAGTCAGGAGAGTGACTACCAGCCAATAATGAAGAACGTGAGAAAGCTGGTCACAGAGTACAACAAAGCGCTCATAGAAGCTTTACAGAACACCAAGAACTGAACTCAGGCACTTCCTTCCTGCCCCAATGGACCGACAATGAGAGATGTGCACAGGCAGCATGGAAAGCTGGACTACTGAGCTCATTCGCTCACCGCTACAGCGATAGATATTCTTAAAAGTATTTTTCCAGGTTTTTAGAAGTCACGGGTTTTAATAGTATCCCTCCTTTTGCAACATTTAAAAATTTTAGAAATACACTTCTGAATTTTAGACACTTGTAGAAATAAAAAGGAAACACTGCACAACGAGTGTAAAATCATCAGAACATTTTATCGAGGCACATAGCTGGATTGCATCTCAAATGGGGAACTTCAGTCTGCTTTACACAATGAATCTCTAATTGTCTTGTAGTCCTATCCCTGCCAAACAGAATAGGAGTTTTCCCTGAATCAGGACTGCCTGTATTATCTTAAATGAAGTATAATAATAAGATAAATGGTAATATCACCACACCATCCCTATTTAAATGGCAATTTTTAAAAAGTAAGGAAAAAAATCTAAGGATTGCAACCACCCTTGTAAGTCAGAATTGCTTCATAGTATAAAGTCTTATAATGAAAGCAAATGTACTTTGGATCTGTGAACAAATTTTCATCTCCCAATGGCGACTGGATTAAATTCCTTATTTTATATTTTTTTAATGTAATTATAAGGAGAGAACTGTGATAAAAAGTAGTGAAACATAGCTAGTACTGACCTCGTGCGGAACATTTTACTTTTATAGTATTCACCAATAAAGGAAATAACAGGGAAAATTATTTGTATTTTCTGCAGTGTTTTTTTTTCCTCAGGTTTCAAGCTGCAGTGTCATATGCAATCTCTACTTCGACAAAAATACATAGAAAGAAATTCAATATAGAACAAAAACAGGACTGATGCAGGAATAACAATGTGCTTTATGATACAGGAATTTCAGAAAACATTTACATAAAACAAAAATTCCATGTATATATTTCCCTCACATTCTACATGTAATTATAAACTACCTATTGTTAATTTTCTCCACCTGGTATGTTGTAAGCTAGTCCTGATCAAAGAGAAAAAAGCACAGTTGACTGTAGATAGCAATCTTATCCAGACAGTAATCTAGCCTTTTTCAGAAAATAATAAAAAACAGTGAGGTCTGGACTTACAGGCGTTCTGCTCTCTTAGAAAAGTTTTCCAAAAAAGAAGTAGCCTATATGCTTCACTTTATAGAACTGGAGTAGACAAAGAATTGAAAATGCACTGAGTCCGTTAAAGCAGAAGTTCTGTATTTTTGTCTCTAAATTTGTCAAAGTCTATGATTGTCATTTTGAGTATAAAAAGGTATGTGAAACAAAAATATTGAAGATTCTTGCAGAGAGCACTGTGTTTCCAAATTCAACACAGTAAATGCAGTTGCTCTGTATATTTAGGTCTGTATAATATTTAGAGAAAATGGAACAGGATTTCTATAAACCTAGGATTGTTATCTAGGGGAAATTCCCACTAATGTGTCTTCCTTCCTGTCAAAGTTTCAGCTATTCCAGAGAGAGCCCATTATTTGCTGAGATAAAGTTGAAGTCTAATATTCTCACCAATCATACCATCACCCGGAGAGATCGCCTCCCGAATTCCACTTGTGCTACAATAACAGGTTTTAATGAACAATGGAAAAAAGCCGCAGACTGAATAAACAGACCACTTTAAATTTGCTTTCACTAAGGGCAGGGGATGGTTTTATTCCTTGGTAGTGATTCTGTAAGATAGCATGGCAAACTTCACAGGTTTTTGTTGTGTTCCCTCGGCGATGCCTGTCTTAAAAGTGCTCTCTCCAGCGTGCTGTTCTTCTCCTTGTTCTGTTGAAGGATCTCCAGATTACCTGTTTCTGTCTTGAGAATCTTGTCAATTGTTCCTTGTTTTAACAGTTCATCCATATGGTCCTGGATCACTGTCGTAGTGACTGAAAAGAACTGTAGGGACGCTGAATGGTCAGCTATGCAGCAGGCGTTTCATCTCCCTCCAGGGGATCAGTAACTCATTCCCAGTAGTGAGCTGAGTAAATTGTACCCATATCTAGCTCCTAAAGTCTCTTTTTTTCTTTTTTAATACAAGTTTAAGTACAAAACGCATGTCATTTTTTCACCAAAGCTCGTGTGTGTATATCAAGACACTAATTCAGTAACACAGGTCTCTCTACCCAGGCAATCTTTTATGCATTTTGTGCTATGACTTCAACCTGAGAGGATGTTAATCAAGTGGCAGCTTCTACGGGGTGGAGAAATTTAAAACCTTTTCTGTTCATGTGTCTCACCAGGGCTGAGTAGGGGTAAGGATCACCTCCCACAGCCTGCTGGCAACGCTCCTAACACACCCCAGCATACTGTTGGCCTTTTTTGCTGTGCATTGTTGGCTCACGGTCAGCTTGGTGTTCACTAGGAAGGACCCCCAGGTTCTTCTTAGCAGAGTTGCTTCCCAGCCTCTCAGTCCCCAGCGTGCCTGCGTTGTTCCTCCCCGGGGGCAGGACTGTGCATTTACCTTTGTGCAACTTCATGAGATTCCTGTCTGCCCGCTTCTCCAGCCTGTTGAGGTCACCCTGAACAGCAGCGTGCCCATCTGGTACATCAGCCACTCATCCTGGCTTTGTATCACCTGCAAACTTGTGGAGGGTGCACTCGGACCCATCATCCAGCTCATTTATGGAAAGGTTAAACAGTATTGGCACGAGTGTCTACCCCGGGGTACACCACTGGCCTCCAGCCACTGGCCTCTGACCACTGACCACATGGTGAGCCCCAAGCCAGTTTTCAGTCCACCTCATTGCTTACCTAAACAGTACTTTGTCAGCTTATTTATGAGGATTTTATGGGAAACCGCATCAAACACCTTGCTAAAGTTGAGGTAAACAACATCCACACCTCTCTTCTGCCTCACTGAGTTACCTACCTCATTGTGGAAGGCTATCAGGTTGGTGAGGCGTAATTACCCCTTCATAAATCCATGCTATCTACTCACGATCTCCTTCCCATCTTTTGTGTCTCTGGAAATGGTTTCCAGCATAAGTTGCTGCATCAGTTTCTCAGGGCTGGAGGTGAGTCTGACCAGCTTGTAGTTCCCCAGCTCATTCTTCTTGCTCTTGCTGAAGATGGAAGTGGCATTTGCTTTCTTTCAGTCTTCAGAAGCCTCTCCCTATCACCATGAAAAAAAAGAGAATTGAGAATGGTCTCAGCGCCATCAGCCGGCTCCCTCTGAACAGGTGGGTACATCCCAACAAGCCCCACCAATTTATGTAAGTCTAGTTTAAAAGTTCCCTAGCCTGGTTCTCCTCTGGGAAGATGCCACTGAGGCATTAGGAGACCAGACTTGACAGTGTGTGTCACTCCAAATCCCAATTCACTGGCACACAGCATGGAAAGAAGCATTCCAGTTTCAAAATCTTCAACCAAAGGGACTGTTATTTCTATGCTCTGTGTGTGCATGAGGACGAGCACAGGAATGACTGTCATTATTCCCAGCATGTGATGGGAACAACCTGCCTGGAGGTATGATGATATCATACCTCCAGTCAAACGGTATTTTTTGCTGCAGGCAAGAGTTAATCCTCTTGTTGGTCTTCCTGCTTCATCTTACCTTCATTGCTTTTCATGGTGATGAAAAAAACTTATTTTTCTTTCAAAACGAGTTGATTTTTTTCCTTGCATTAATGAGCTTAGAAGACAACACGCAGCATTCCTGTGATCAATTCCAGCCAGGCAGAACACTGAAATGTCTTTTTAGTTTTTTCTGCCGGTCAACATTAGTTAATGCTTCTTAGTGCTGGTTTGTGCTGTTTCACAATTGGAGGGATACGTTTCCAAAGTGCAGTGGTTGTAAAGTCTTTCACTACACTTCTGTTTTTCTGCTGCAAATGTAAAAGAAGAACACAAGGCATAAGGTAGACCTTATGATGAGGCATTATCCGTAAGACTACCTTGCTGTGAGGAGAAGGATATTAAAATGCTTACTTTATAACTATTCTGCAAAGTATCTGCTTTGAGTGAACTCCTTGGAAACACGTTGCCTAGTGATAAGGCATCTGGGTGAAGTGGACGTGGCAGTTGTCTGGAGCAGACAAAAAAACCAGCTTGGATTCTGAAAGAGATCATAAAATCGGAGTTCAGTTGACCACATGCCCAAGGATGAATACTGGCTGACCACCAAACGCTGCGTGTGTTGTGGGTGACGCCTCCAGCCAGAGCAATGCTGTGAAATGCAGGTTAGTCACTGGGAAGGGGAACTGAATTACTCCCAAACAAAGGAGTTGCCGTCTTTTTCTTCTTCAGTAAAGCGGAAGGAAGCCTTTTGAGCATTTCATAACTGCGGAGGTGATCTGAATTCAAAGCCCAGCTTTGATCAATCATTCGTTGGGATTGGCAGAAGTTTGGAGCAGAGGAAGAAATGTTCCTTGCCCTGACTTGCGGTCTACGCTTGCAGGTTCTGCTTTCAGGAAGGAGGAGTAACTGGACAATATGCCAAATGTGTGAAATGGAGGAAGCCTCCCACGTTTTTAAAAAAAATGAGCCAGAAATGTAAAATGATCTGCTCTTGTTTCCTCCTGTAAAACTAGTTCCTTGAAAGCTACAGTCATTTAAAGTGACTGAGCTTGATTCACTGAGCACTGGTGTCTTTGGATCAGGCCCAAGATTTCTGCTGTGCAGCAAATGATGAGTAAGGTGCAAGACCTCTGTCTCCAACACATGACATGAGTTTGCTCACAAATACTATTTAAAGTGGGGTGAGGAGGACTCAGAACCTCTGAAAATTAGAAAGAAAAAGAAAATAATGATTATAGCTGAAATTATCACTTATGCATGAGAGACAAAACTCCAAATGAAGCCTTCAAGTTTTCAGTATCCTTCCTGTGCCTTCTTTTTCTTCCAAATTAAATGAAGACAGGGTGTTTAGTGGCTTGGACTTGCGTTCAAGTTTGCTGTATTTGATAATTTTTTAGGATTATTAAATTGAAAGTTACTGAAGTCCTTTACCTATATGCAAACCTACATTTTAACTTCTCATCTTAAGATCAGATGTGGATGCCTTTCTCATTTCCATATTTCAAGAACTGCTAAAATTATATTGTTCAAACTCTTAAAAAAATTTGCCGTTTAGAAATCTTTCCCTCACAGAGACAGAAGACTGAAGTCAAAGCTGCAGTGTTCAAGAGAAGGAACCGTTACACTGCAGCTCACCAAGAGTGCACACGTGTCTCTCCCATACCAAGATTTTTGCCAATCCCAGTGTGACATAAATTTGGAAGCAGAGCCAGGTAGATAGCCAATTTGTCACTAAGTTGCACTTTTTGAATGCTGGTTAAAGTTAAATAAAGTTAAATGATGCAGTCATCAGATAAAAATTACCATTTGAATCACATTAACAGTGTGAGATTGATTGAGTGGAAGATAGTGAGTCCTGCAGACAGGATTTAAAGAATGAATTTTTGCAACCTTAATGGGTGAAAACACTAATCCTGAGATCTAACCAGCATGACCCATTTCCTGGTCCTTGGGAGCAATAGTCCGATATACAAACTTCACGTGCACTAAGTGGGTCATGCAATTAGTCTTTAGCTCTCCAAATTGCACAGATATGAAATTTGCCTCATTAATGCTGGGCTACTTTAGGCAGTCATATTTTATTGCTGTGCATCAGTTGGGGTGATTCAGTGTGAACAACTTCAAGACACTTGGATATACAGTTGTTACCATTGAACATAAATGCACAGACTCACTCATCCTTCAAAATGTATTGTAGAAAAAATAAGCAAAAGGTCAGTAACAGAACAGAGGAGAGAAATTGTGAACTCTGTAACTTCTGTATGAGCTCTTCTTACCTCCTGTTGGATGGCTCCTCTTTCAGGCTGGAGAATCTCATTCATCTCCAGACTTCTTTTGACTTTGGGGCAGTGGGAGTATTAACATCACTTACGTTTGTGCTCCCTGAGTCTGATCCAATCTTGGCAGAGAAGCAAAAACTTGATTTGATGTTAATTTACCACATGTTCAAAATCACCCATTTTAGCAGATCTTTTGAAAAACAGAGCAGACATGCTCTAAAGTAGGAAAACAATGGGCTCAAAAAGCAATGACAAGGATGCAGTTTTACCCTTTTATCATAAAATCATAGAATTGTCTAAGTTGGAAGGGACCTTTAAGATCATCGAGTCCAACCACCAACCCAACACTGCCAAAACCACCACTAAACCATGTCCCTAAGCACCACGTCTACACGCCTTTGATATACTTCCAGGAATGGTGATTCCACCACTTCCCTGGGCAGCCCGTTCCAATGCTTGACAACCATTTTGGAGAAGAAATTTTTCCTAATACCCAGTCTAAACCTCCCCTGGCATAGCTTAATGCCATTTCCTCTTGTCCTATTGCTTGTTACTTAGGAGAAGAGATCAACCCCCACCTCACTACACCCTCCTTTCAGGTAGCTGTAGAGAGCGATAAGGTTTCCCCTCAGCCTCCTTTTCTCCAAGCTGAACAACCCCAGTTCCCTCAGTTGTTCCTCATAAGACTTGTCCTCCAGACCCCTCACCAGCTTTGTTGCCCTTCTCCGAACACGCTCCAACACCTCAATGTCTTTCTTGTAGTGAACGGCCCAAAACTGAACACAGTATTTGAGGTGCGGCCTCACCAGTGCCCAGTACAAGGGGACAGTCACTTCTCTGCTCACCACACTACTGCTGACACAAGCCAGGATGCTGTTGGTTTTCATACAAACTAAGTGGGATATAACTACCTTGCTTGCTTCTCACTCATGTGGCTTCATACACATTTGACATCACCAGCGGCCATCACAATTGCTGGCTCTTCACTTCTCACTCTTTCTCCAAGCATTTTTTAAAATAGTCTTAGTCCCTTTTGTCAGCAAAAAATTGGGAAACAAAAATTATTTTTTGTCCTTCTGCTGATAACAGTCCATTCTAAAATCTACATAAAGCCTATTTCATCAAAATACAAGTGACTTACAAAGTAAAAGTTTCCAGAGGATAGACCTTAGTCAAACAGCCTGATGTCCTTCACAATGACTTTACTGGTACAGAGGCCCTAAAGTACTCCTGTGATGTTTCATCAGCTGGACTTTCCCCTTGAAAGAAACCTGAGATTCCCACAAGATCCTGTGTTTAACCCCATGCTAGTAAATTCCCTTTCATTTCACTAGCAAGGAAGGCAGGCAAGCAACAGCTCCCTTTGGCTGAGGTTGTTCTGTAGACTGCTCAACACTCAGCCATTTTCCAGGCTATGGTCTCCTGAAAATCTAAGAGAAGTTATTTTTTTTTGAGAAGAAAACAAAAACACTGAGCAAAACACCTGATCATAGCTATGTTTGCAATCCGGAGTAACCTTTTGAGTATGCACATGCAGGAGAGGCAGTAGAAAAAGCATGAAATAACTGCACCTCCTCAGCGTGGGCTGTCAAGTCAAGAGAATGAGCTGCAACAAAACCAACTGTTAGGTTTTCTACCCCACCTTAAGGTTTCTCACAACCACCTATTACAGTACCACCACTCCTCCACCCTCTCCCTTCCATGTTAACATGACTTATCTTTAACTATGTACTGCAGAAACCTTTATCTCCCTCCAGTTTCTACAGTGCCACTGCATTGCGTAGGGGTAGTCCTCATCCTGAGTGCTTCGTGTGCAACAGCACATGTCCTCTCACTGGCGACCTGGCTGCTGCCTCTCACTTCCAGGTGATCCAAAACAGATGGCTTCGGGGCTGCGGTTTGCCTCAGTGGCATAGGCTGTTCTGTAGGAGACAACAGGATCTGTTTAAGAAAAGAGCTTAAACTCCATCATTTATGAGCCTCTGCTTTATATTAGCTGATTGTGGCGCCTAATAATTCCTAAAGTTCCTCGGCTGCCTCCTACTAACACATATTAACATCATGTCAAGGCCAAAGTAATGGCTTGTTTCCAAAGAAGCATAATACAGCCAGACACTGCAAGAGGATATGTGCTTTCTGCTAACACATCTACCTGATTAAAGAAGAGCGGCATTGTTTATTTTTCCTCCTCACATATTTCCATGCAATACAGCATGTATGAATGGATTGTCCTTGAGACAAGCATGCTGCTTATCTAAAGAGGAAAGCCTGGTGTCAGGAGTTCAGGGCACTTGACGTACCATAAAATTAGCCTTCAGCAAACGGAGTTATGAAAAGCCATGTTTAGTGCTAGGGTTATATTCACATGCTGAAAGACAATTTGTTTCCCTGCTGTAACTAATTTAAAAGCTCATGCTTGCCATTGTGATGGGTGTTAAGTTAGATGTGAACGCTGATATGCATTAATCAGCAGTTAGCCACCAACAAAACTGATGTTCCTGAGGGGAACACTTTAAAAATCACATGGGGTTGGACAGCCTTTCTGAGTGCCTTTAGAGAAGACAAAGGTTGTAGACTACAGGGCCCAAATACAGCTACATACCCACCTGAGGACGTGCCGTGGGCATGCTCATTGGCCAGCCCAGTAGTCAACAGCCTCTATTAGTCCCCCATGCAACAGAAGCTACAGTAACTCGGTATGATGTTTTACTCTTCTTGCCATCCTCACTTTTAGCCCAGTTTCTTTCACTGGCAGTCTGGTTTTGCCAGATGGCTATTTCCAACTCTCCTGTGCTTTAATAGTGAATGCAGGCTGAGATTTAGGATCCTCTCTTTTGTAGATCCATCAACATAAGCTGAGGACTGGATATCAAGAGATGGGCCCACGCATGGAGTCCTGCTATGATATTGTTGCTGCTTGGTGGAGGGGACAGGCAATGCTCCTGCACTTCTGAGGTGTTCGGGAATCAGAGGGATGATCACATCACACAGCTTTTAGTTCACAGAACAGAAC
Source organism: Anarhynchus alexandrinus (assembly GCA_008711295.1). NCBI lineage: Eukaryota > Metazoa > Chordata > Aves > Charadriiformes > Charadriidae > Anarhynchus > Anarhynchus alexandrinus. The sequence continues at coordinate 3,203,700 of VUYV01000023.1, read as the reverse complement.
ATTGATATGATTTACTTTTAGGAAGGCTTCTATTCTAATAACATCAAATATAAGGATGAAAATATGGAAGGTAGGGCTGGCAGATACTTAAATATGAATAAGCTAGAATGGTAAAATCCTTTAAATGCCACAATCTGGCAAAAACTTATCGTGTGATTAATTTTGAAATCGGTGGGAACAGTAATTAAACTGTGGTACTTAAATGCCTTCCAAATAGATACAGGTCTATGCTTAAACACTTACTACACATTAAAAAGCACTTAAATGTTTGCTGAATCATAGATGCTATTCTTTATTTCTTCAAAAATTAAATTATATGATGAAGCATAAAACAAATACATGAACCTGCTGAGGCAGTTATCCCAACCAAATTCTGACTTGGGTAAGTGTGTGTTTCCTCTCTTCTGGTTTCAGCAAGTCTTTGCAACCTTCCTGTATTTGTGGAGTATTGCATATTTAGGCTGCCTGGTCTCATCCTGGAGATAGCTATGTTATCATGGCAGATGAAATGATCAGTAGGCACAAGTCGATTCTTCAAAAAATAGTGAATAGCTGACCTGGCCAATTATGCATACTGCAAAATCAGTATCAGCAGCAGTCCCTATGCATCTCTTTGCATTTAGGTGTATTAAAAATGGAGACATAATGCACTTCTCCTCAGTGACCTGTTCATGCCCTAGGGAGTAAGGTTTAAGTGAAAAGTTTAAAAACCCCTCTAAGCTCACAATGACAATCTGGAGAACTGCAGCCTTGACTGAAGTTAACCCCCCACCCCTCAGCAAATACAAAGACACTGAAAAAAAAAATTAAGGATAGGCCGTGTTAGAAGCAGGTTAAATGAGCAACTGCACAGAGTTATCCACTAGATAGGAATTATGGTAACAGTATCTGGTAATACGCTAACTAATCTGATACTGGAGGGCCCTATACTGGAGGGCTTATAAAGGCTTATGTGCTGTGTGGATAATCACTGCCTCTTCATGTCTAAGAGTAGCATAAATATTCTCAGAAAACAAAGATGGACAAAACACATGTATGTATTTTGGTCTGGAACCAGACCAGGTAAATATGCCATAGTCTGTCTCCTTTAAGCCTCAAAATGGAATTTTAGTAGTGTTTGGACCTCACACTGTGTTTTTGCACCCATAGCGTATTTTGAGTTTAAATTCCTACTTGGTTTCACTTTCAGTTTGTGTTTGGGTTTTTTTTGAGGGGTGGGGGGTCTGTGGCATGTAAGGAGCTGCTCTGGGTTAATGCATTGAAATATGCCGTAGGTGACACCCTTCTTTCTGTCCGCATGGCAATAGGTTTTGGGTGTAAAGGACTTCCTCTGCAAAATCTACACCAGTCAAAGGCTAAAAGTTCTTCCTAAGGAAATTAAATCAAAGTAGGATCAACCCATACCCCATTTCCAAAATGATGCTGAACATTAACATTTCTATACTTCCGTAAAAGTCATTCTGGGTGTTAGCATCTTGGCAGGACTACAGGACTTTCAAATGCTACATTGTCATGGGTTATATTTAGTCGAGTGGTAAATAAGATTGCCCTTTATTTGCAATTCTGTTTATGTATCTGAGTGCTGTTTCTCCATTTATTTAATTATTTTTTGTGGTTTTCTTTGTATTTTTTTCTTCTCGTTCTGTTTTAGCTTCTGAGTTTTGAGACCCCCCTGAGTGATGTGGCATTTTGATCCCACTGAAGTCATAATAACTCTGGGTGTGATTTATTATTGCAACAAGTTTCAGTCTGTTTGCAATTGTCAAGTGTAGAGAAAAATTGTTTCCAGTAAGGCACAAGAACTAATAGAGTAGTTCGTTGGATTGTGGCTGTCTTTGGTCTATACTGGATTCAGCTGGTTGCTTTGTTACTGTTTACTTCATATTTTTATTACTGTGTGCTGAGATGCATTGCAGCCAGCAGCTTACACGTGGATTAAATAAATAAGGGAAAAGATGATAGCACCCTGAGAAATTAGCAGATCTGCCCTTTGAGAAGGGGATGACACTTTCCGCCTAGGTGGGGGACTTTCTACTTGCACTCTCCCGCCTGCTGGAGGATGCCATCATTGTTCCTGTTTTGCTGACTGTGACCAACAGCAGTCCCCTGCTTCTCCAGCAGCTCCAGATAACTGTTTTGATGTATTGCTGGATGGACAGGATTTGCACTGCCCTGCAGTCCTGCTGATACAAAAAAATGCCTTCAAGATCCTGCCTTTCCCATCCTAATCTACAAAGGAAACAGGAAAAAGGAACTTAAACTCCCTGTACTCAGACAGCAATGAGACTGTTCCAGCCTGCTCCAGCGCTGCGATTTCTTGCCTGTGACTTGTAAACAGCGTACCATGCAGAAGAGTAACCAGTAAACGTCTACCCCGAGAAAAGGCTACTCCATGTGCGACTGTAAGAACTGGATGGATAAATTTTGGAAAGCATGGACCCTTTAGCACATCTAGTTCTCTATGGATTCAGCCTGATGATTTCAGGTAAGCCTTTGCTTTAATGTTTGTAGTCAACCTGTCATGTCTTTCTCGTTTCTCACACGATGTGCGGGCAGAACGCATGACTCTCTACTCCTTACTCCAGCACTTGTCTTTATTGATTCAAGTACTTGTGTTTGTTTCAGTGAGACCACTTATCTCTGTGCAGTGCTCTCACAGGACTGTGGCCAAGCTACTGGGAAGGATTTAGCTACACGTAGAATCTGCTGCTACCTCTTGTTAATTGTTGAAGTCATTTGTTGACACATATGCACATCACAACAGGGTTTCTCCTCTGCCTCGTGGTACCAACTTTTTTCATAAAGCTCGTTACTTTAAAACCATTGATGTCTTTCCCCAAGAACACCTGCTCTAAATACAGAATAAATGTTGACTTTTTCTGTGACTGACTTTATGAACTGGCCGAGCAGGGGGAAATGCTGATGTTTCTAGGTATTCCCATACCTGATTTTAGACAAGTTTTTATATAAGATTCCACAACTGGTATCTAGATGAAATTCAGTGGAGACAAGAAGGGCAGAATAATGTACATTATATAAGATCAATTAATAACACTTCAAATACAGCTAAAGAATGATTCAGTACTATGAGCAAATGTCATTAGTTCAGCAAGTCAGAAGTTAGCCATGAGATACATCTGCAGAAAGGTATACAGTAAGGTTATACTAATGCAGATTTAGTTTATAGTATTCAGAGTATTAATGTTAGAGATGCTTTGCTGAAACTATCACAAGCAGAGCCCTGAGGAAGCCTGCACCCTTCCCACCGGATTCTTAGTTGCTCAGAATTTTAGTATTGCTTTTACCATCCATATTTTGATTTTTTAGACAGCTTCTTCAGGCTAATACCAAGGAAAATCTGTAAAAGAGAAATACAACTCACACAATAATCTTAGACTCTTAAGTCACTCCAAACCATTTCATAGAGATAGACATAAGTTGTTACAGTCCATCTCACAGTAAAAAGGTAATGTGCTGTAACACAATGAAAACCAGAATGTAGCAAGAAAAAGCAGAAGTCCTCACTGCGATGTAACTTGCTTTACAGTTTCCAAATCTTCCTGATTAGCAGCACGTTAATAGCTAAGCGAGATTATGAACAGATGAGTTTGAGATGTTAATTTTGGCATCTATAAAAGACTAGAGATTAATACAGGCCAAACAAAAATGTGTTTAAAGTCTGTTAAATGCGTGTCTGGAAGTATTCGTATCTAGCCATTGCTGTAACAGGCTGTGTATTGTTTACCAATTCCTCTTTTGTAGCTTAAGTTACTTGATTGCTTAGCTGCACATTGATTCAAACTATTTAGCCCTCAGATCACTTCCAGCTTTTCACTTTAAGGAGATACTCGGTGCTATAAGCGCTATGGATGGAGAAGAACAGAAAGCCCAGTTACCCCAACTCTTTGTCCTTGTCTTTCCTGTTTCTCTACGTGGTGACATGTACCTGATTGAGACAGAAAGCTGAGAACGTTCATGAAGTCACAAGCACGGGAGAAACAAGTCGGCTGCGGAGATTAGCTATAAACATGGACAGTGCCGACAGCTCAGTACTGAGGAGGTGCCGGTCACTGCCTTTTCCACAGGGGCTGACCAGCGAGGTGTGTGCCGTAGTCACACCCATCTCAATAGATCTGTCAGCTTTCCCGCTTTTGTTTGAGAATGATATCATGTTTCCTGGGGCGAGCGGTGGAAGACAATGCGAGCCCGCTTTCCTCTAGATACTGCAGGCGGAGTTCAGGAAAGCAGGACTGACATTCCCCGAGCAGGGGAGGCATTACGCTCAGCGCAGACAGTGAACTGGCTTAACCTTGTCCCCGGTGAGCGCGGGCTACTCTGGGTGTGTTGCTGGGTCGGCACAAAATCCACTCCACCCTTTTCCAAGGTGAAGGCTTGGCTCTCGTTACGAGAAATGGCCTTTGATTTAATGTCTTTTCTATTTTAATAACAGTACTCCATTCACAGCTAGAGCTAAAGATCTGATTTGGAAGGTAACCCTCAAATATAGAAAAATGCTCGCTTTTGCACTGTGTATACAGTCACTCCTTGCCATAGCAAATGTTCAATTAAATTGACAAGGGGCTGAATTTAATCCTGTTAGGAGTCTTGAAACTAGAATGAGCATTACCACATGTTTTTCTTTTGGTTGATTCTACTCCATAAAACATTTTGTAGAATCAAAAGGATCCTGGCATCCATCCTGAAGTATGTATTCAGACCCCAGGGCTGTGGCTACATATGAAATGTTAAGTCCTGACCAAAGAAGAGCCACAGACTCACCCATTCCCTTGGAAGGCTGAGGACAAAGCAAGGAACGAGTGTCAGGACTTGCCCCTTGCCTCTTAACAGCCTCAGATGGTCTGGAAATTTGCTTGCCGCTTCACACAGTGGGCTAACTCTCAGAAATGCTCAGGCATGAGCCTTATTTTAGCAAGATAGCCACCGCCAGTAAGAGATTTGTGGAAACCAGCAACAATTAAAACCAGTTTCAAGCACATTTCTTTGACTATTTCTGGCAGGAAACAAATATATTGTCAAATGTCTTCATTCTCCAAGACAGACAGAGCCTTCTGTGCTATAGCTTTGCTCTACCAATAATCTTAAATCCAGTGGGTTTCTAAAAATACTGGACTTTTTTTTTTTTTTGTGATTTAGCTGTTGGACCCATATATGGTAAAAGACTCAAAAGGTTATATTAGCCTTTTAAGAAAGGGTAACAGTGGAGCTAACAGTGCAGTGGCATTCATCCCTTGCATTTTCCTTGGGATCAGTAGGTGTTATGAAAAAAACAACCCATGAATTGTATATATTATCATTACTATGTGACTCATTTACATATTTAGAAAGTTAAGCAGCTTTTAACATACATTAACAGACACACAAGCACCATTATAATCATAGACTCATAGAATGGTTTAGATTGGAAGGGACCTTAAAGATCATCTAGTTCCACCCTCTCTGCCATGGGCAGGGACACCTCCCACTAGACCAGCTTGCTCAGAGCCCCATCCAACCTGGCCTTGAACACTTCCAGGGATGGGGCATCCACAACTTCCCTGGGAAACCTCTTCCAGTGTCTCACCACCCGCACAGTAAAGAATTTCTTCCTAATATCTAATCTAAATATAAACTCGTTCAGTTTAAAACCGTTACCCCTTGTCTTATTGCCACAGTCCCTGATCAAGAGTCCTTCCCCAGCTCTCCTGTAGGCCCCCTTTAGGTACTGGAAGGCCGCAATAAGATCTTCCCAGAGCCTTCTCTTCTCCAGGCTGAACAGCCCCAACTCTTTCAGCCTCTCCTCATAGGAGAGGTGCTCCAGCCCTCTGATCATCTTCATGGCCCTCCTCTGGACACGCTCCAACAGGTCCTTGTCCTTCTTACGTTGGGGGCTCCAGAGCTGGGTGCAGTACTCCAGGTGGGGTTTCACCAGAGTGGAGTAAGGGGACAGAATCACCTCCCTGGACCTACAAGCCACGCTTCTTTTGATGCAGCCCAGGATGTGGTTGGATAATGTCGTGGGGTCTGCAAAATTACAAGACATCATGATTTTTAGTTAGATTAGAAAGTTTTAATAATTCCGTTTCAAGGCTTGTTTTCCTCTTGTGAAGCGTAACTTAACCTAAATAAAATCTCTGGTTAATACATGTCTGTGACAGTGAACATAAGCGTCATTCTTCCCATAATTTGAAGGAGTAAGGCGTGTGTGAGTATCTTCAAATATGCTGTTGTCAGACCAAAACGGCACCTAAACTTCAAATAGTCTGTCCTATGGCTGCAGAGCTGGGGTTTTCAGCCTCCCACAGCCAAAACAGTGGACACAAACCACATTTGAGCTTTTCATTTCAGGTATTTCAAAACTATGCGGACTGGATATTACATTGACACACAACCTTTCAGACACCTCAATTATATCAAAATGCTAAGGTGAATTGCAAGACAAATTTTTAAATTAATTTCATCCCTGTTCCTGAAGTGTATTTGATTTGTGAGACCCAGCAATTGCATCTGCCTGCCACACTTAGGTTATCTACCCAGAGGGAACAGTACCCTGGTGCCTTTTTCATAAGTCTGAAATTTACATGAAATTTAGACTCTTCTTGAGATGTAGCCTTCACCTAACCCAGAAACGATGGGACAGCCACAGGAATCACTGGTTGAATCTCTGACCTGCTGAATATCGGTATTTCTGCACAGTTCTCTTAGGATGATCATGAATACAAAATCAATGGATTTGTCAATCAATTTGTCTTATTGGTGAAAGACAGCTGTTCTCTTTTAGTTACATTGTTGGCTATATGTTTGCAAAGAAAAAGAGTTCCAGCTGTGACCTAATTCGTCGCTCCCTGACTCTGCAGCTGGAAGCCAAAACCAACAGCTTCAGCCTGGGCAGGCAACTCTGTGCACCTACCCTAAGTGGAATTACAAAAGTGGGCTGATAATCTCCAGTTCTTTTATTTTTTAGCTTTAGAATTTGCTTTTGGTGTGTGCCTGGTTCAGACCTAGTGAGAGGTAGAGTAGCTCTCAGGAAGCCTGTGTTCCCAAAGGCCACTTCAGCAGCTGGGAATAGTCAGGAGTGAAAAGGCATTGCATCAGACCCAAAGGAATCAAAACTAAAAGGGTGAAATGAAATCACACTACATTCATGAGTGTTAACATATGCTATTGTTTTAGATACAGATTTCATATATATATATGTATGTATAATAGATTGTTTGTGTATGCAGTCATAATTAAGCTGGTTGGACGGATTACTTTTTTGCTGAAATTTCATTTCAGGAAAAAAAAATCAAAGTTGTAACATTTTGCAGAGGTGGTCTGGTACCAACAAGAATTTCATCTGGAAGACTTTAGTAGCCGAGGAAGCATAGAAGTCTGAGAGACTGGTGGTAGCTGAGCAGCTGGCTTTAAGGCAGGGGAGATGTAGACTTGGTCCTTCATGTGCCCACAATGAGAACTACCTGGGTTGAAAACCTGCTCTGTATTGGTCACATAGACTTGAGCCTGCTTGGCCCAGACCTGTCACAAACACACACCCCCCCTGTTCAACTTTCCATGGAAGACCTTGGAAAGTCATTGTGGTGTGGAGGGTGTTGGGTAGGTACAGAAGAAATGAACCAAAAAAGGATGCACTTACCACTTGTGTGAGACAGAGGTATAGTTCCATGGTCAGCTCCCACTGTGATGTAAGACCTGTCTGGGACTGGAGGGATGAAAATCTTAGAGAAATTGCAATGAAAAACTGCCCTCCAAAGACACTGTGTACCCCGTGGTAGTGGCAAGACTGCATGTAGGATGATGTTCCACTGTGGTTTTAGTGGAGACACATAGCAAAGATCCAGCCTGTGTCCGAACTGAAGACTTTCCTGTAAAGAGTTTAAAATGTTGATTGTCTTTTAGGGTACAGATTTGAGAACTGTTCTTCAACTAACACCCAAACTAAGAACATGCACTGATAATGTTAAACAAGGGTTATATCATAAGGAAGTAAAAACAACCATCAAAATTCATTTTGTAATTCATCACTAGGAAACGCAAGCACTTTTAGGATGTGAAGATATTAGCCATTTACTAAGTTCTGAAATTATTTTTGAAAGACAGGTCCACAAATGACATTTCTGTATTCAGAAATGTTGCTTGCCTGGTATTTATTTACTTTTTGCATTGTGTCAGCCTGTCTAATGAAGTGGCTTGGTTAATTACCCCTTCAGAGTGCAACAAGTCTCTCTCGACAATGTAATTCCATCTGCACTTCTGATGGTGCTGATGATTTTCTCTTGCATTATTTTCTGGTTGTTCATCCCAGACCTGCCACTGGTCAGGGACCTGAGCCTCGTTAGTCACAAAGTGTGCTTAGCACCAGAAACATCTCCCACTTCTTTACTCAGAAAAATCAGTAAGTAGCAAAGCACACTACTGTACAGGCAAGAACATATTAGAGTATGTCCATCCAGCAGCCAACGCTCACGGACACTTCCAGACAGTTAACTTTATGCATGTGGTGTGCATTGATACACCCTATGAAGATTAACTGATTACCTATGTTATTTTCCATACTTCAGCTTGGCACATGCGCGCAAACAACACATGGTATACATATCTGGTATACATACTAGATTCATAATGCAACTTACAAGAACCACCCTTGTTATGGACATATTTATTCTGGCTTGCAAGTACTTTCTTGACAGTAGTACCCGTATTTGGCTAGCTGCAAATCCAGCCAGATGCAGCTGAGCTACAAGCCTGTCCAACTCGAGCTTTCCCACATTCCTCGTCCTTTTTCAGCATTACCTAGCACATTGTCTGCTGGTTGTTCAACAGGAAATTTCTGCTGATATGTTGTTTTTTGCTTTACTTCCTTATGGTCAATCAGGCCTAAGAAGAAGTCATGAGAAAGTGTCTTTCTACATTTTGGTTACTATAGACACACACACACACACACATATAGTTAGGCACCCTCACTGGGAAACCCCCAGCCAAGCTACACCAGTGTCTCTCTTCTAGCTTTTTCACCTTAAAAGATTGCTTTGATGGGTTGTGAAACAACTGAAATGTGGAGAAAACAATTTAACTCTATTTTACAAGAAGGCAGTTGCATTTCCTTCAGCTGCTCCAGATGTACCCAAGGGCCCATAAGAAACCATTGGCCCTAGCAGCTTTGACAGACTATTTTATTTCTCCCACTTGGGCTCTGGTCTTCCCACTACTACTGAGCAGCAAAGTGATGTTCTTTCACTAATTTTTGTCTCCTATTAGTTTCACAATACCTTCCTTCCACAAATAATGCCCTATTCCTAATGAGACCAAGAGGTCTCAGTATTCTTTGAGCTGTGAATCGTCCCACAGCTGCCCACAGTAACATCACATAAGATATGAGCATTAAGATTCTTTCCATGGACAACAAGATAGGTTTTATTGGCAAACCTGACTTTTTGCTCATTTATGAGCTGTTTTTCAGCAGCATTTCTGTCTCTCTCTTTTTTTGCCCTGCTGCTGCTGCCATGTGGCCAAGAATCTTAATCTGTTTGGGTAATAATAATTTCAGCCTTGTTTTCCTGTGGAGGACTGAGCTGTCAGAGGAGAACTTGACTCACTGGGAGAAATTACCTGAGCTGCTGCTATCCTTGTATCCCACACGGAGCGTCCAGGACAGAGACTATTGATCCCACAAAATGAATATGTGATTTCAAAGTCCTCCAAAATTATTTATCTTTTTAGAGAATGAATAAAAAATAACCAAGATTGATGAGAGAAATGTTGAATGCACAGAAAAATAGGAAATAAAGATTGCCGAAGTGGTATATGTTCCACTCCCCATATGAAAAATATCCCCAAACAGCTAATGTTTTGGCTTAGTTTCTGACTAGATTTAATATTAAGTAAGGAGTACTCTATTTTTTTGTCTTTTTTTCTTACTTATTTTAAAATTAATTAAGGAGTTCTTTTTTTTTTTTTTTTTTTTTTTTTTTTTCCTTAAAGGGAGAGGAGACATGGGGATTGGGTCTCTATTTTGTTAACTTCATATTTCACTTACATTATTTTCATCCTGATTTTCTTCTAAATTAGCTAATTAGTTAATTAAAAAAATCAGTGTAATTTATTCAGTACTTCACTAAGAATTAATCAAACGTTGTACTTTTTCAGCAAAATTGCTTACATGATTGCCATTTTTATTCCTAAACACATTCATCGCATTCTTTTAATTGGGTGTGTGATTTTATACAGAAAAATACAATCAAGGAGGATACAGCTGAACTTGTAACTACAAAACAAGACACAATGAGAAATACTGAGGTGCAGGCTATTTAGCAAATTAGGCTTGTTCTAAATCAAAACCTTGTTCTTTCAAGCAAAGGGAGTGTTTGGTATTGTTTCTTAAGAGACTTGAAGGAGAAGGGGTTGTTGACTTGACAGTCTGGGACATATGCCTCCATCAGTCTCAAAACAATTTTTAAATCCTGCAGTGAGTGTCATATGCAACTGATGGTTTTACTTTCAGCATAACACCAAACCTAAACTAGGCACAGATTCTATTTTTTCCCTGCTTGTATAGTATCTATATGTTTTACATTCATATTCCCAGACAGTCAATAGCAGAAATAATTTGCTCTCCAAGCAATAACAGTAAAAAAAATAAGAATGGCCTAAGCATTTCAAATTACATCACCTTTTTTTCCCCTTGCTTCATCTGATGAAAAAAAAAAAAGGTGGAATTTACTGGACTTTTCTGTCCTCCTCTCTTCTTTTAAATAATTAGTACTTTAAAAGTATTAATCTTTCCACTTACCTTTTACCACAGCTCTTCTTTTTCCTATATTATGCTCCAAACGCCAAGGGAAGGACTTCCAGGTTATAGTCACTTCAAGCAATTAATAATAAAGCTCTACAAATATAAGGAATATAAATACATCACTAGATTTTTAATGTCTAAAGAATGTCTGTCCTTCCACTACTACTCAGTATTAATTAATAGCTAAAACATTTACTCAGAAATTTGCATTCTCAATACACCTTGCAAATATGGACCAGTGATAAATGTGTTTGGGGGCCAGTGGAGTGTGGTTGTGCTTTACCTGGGTGGAACTGACCACTGGCTGCTTGCTACGGTAGAGGAGTGTTAGCCACCCCACAGTAATGAACATTTTTCCAATTAACAGGCAACTGTGCAAAGGCCTTACATTAGGTACAAATTGTCTTGAATATTTCTGTGATTTCCTGGGGACCAGACAAGGGTTAACAATGTAAATCTGAAAGTATTTGGGCAGGGACTTTCTGAGACGAAAGGACAAATCATAACACTTTTCTCATAAGACTTGTTGTGTGTGCTCATCCAGAGAGTAGTGGTCAACAGCTCAATGTCTAGATGGAGGTCAGTGACAAGTGATGTCCCTCAGGGGTCTGTATTGGGACTGGTACTGTTCAATGGTACATCAATAACACAGACAGTGGGATTGAGTGCACCCACAGCAAATTTGCAGGTGACACCAAAGTGAGTGATGTGGTTGACATGCCTGAGGGACAGGATGCCATCCAGAGGGACCTGAAAAAGCTGGAAAAGTAGGCCCATTTGAATCTCATAAGGTTTAACAAGGCCAAGTGCAGGGTCCTGCATGTGGGTCAGAGCAACCCCTGGTATCAACACAGGCTGGGGGACGAAGGGATTGAGAGCAGCCCTGTCAAGAACGACTTGGGGATACTGGTGGTTGGAAAGCTGGACATGAGCAGCACTGTGCACTTGCAGCTCAGAAAGCCAACCACATCCTGGGCTGCATCAAATGAAGCATGGACAGCAGGTCAAGGGAGGTGATTCTGCCCCTCTACTCTGCTCTGGTGAGGCACAAACCTGGAGTACTGCATCCAGCTCTGGAGCCCCCAGCGTAAGAAAGACATGGACCTGTTGGAGCGGGTCCAGAGGAGGGCCACAAAAACAATCAGAGGGCTGGAGCACTTCTCCTATGAGGACTGGGTAAGAGAGCTGGGGTCGTTCAGCCTGGAGAAAAGAATGCTCCAGGGAGACCTTATAGGCCTTTCAGTACTTAAAGGGGGCTTCTAAGAAAGAAGAGACAATTTTTTTAGCAGGGCCTGTTGTGATAGGACAAGGGGTAATGGTTTTAAACTAAAAGATGTAGATTCAGACTCTATAAAAGGAAGACAGTGGTGAAACACTGGAACAGGTTTCCCAGAGAATCTGTGGATGCCCCATCCCTGGAGACATTCAAGGTCAGATTGGACAGGGCTCTGAGCAACCTGATCTAGTTGAAGATGTCCCTGCTTATTGAAGGGGATTTTGACTAGATGATTTTTAAAGGTCCCTTCCAACCTAAACCATTCTATGACTCTATGATTCTATGTTCCACGGCATTAAACTACCCCAGGTCAAGATGGCCACATTGTTTTATTCCCAAACTACCGTCCAATCTAGCGAAGTGAGGTTTTAAACTTTATCAGAGACTTTCTTGCTCTTTGAGCAAACCTGTGTCTGGGATGTGTTCCAGGGAATTTGAGAGCTGTTTCTTCCAGCTGGTCCTGGCTGTTTTGCTGGTGCAACACAGCACAGAAAATGTGATGACTGTGTGCCTGTATAAAAGGCAATTTGGTAGGGAATGAGAACACACAGGGGCTGCAGAGACAGTATGATACACACTTATCCTCTGTTCTGCACAATTTCCCCAGGCAAATATGTACTAGGGAAGCTGTGAAAGATACAGCCAGCCACCTCCTAGCAAGAGAGAGCATAATCCTGTAGTTAAGAGTGGGCCAAGAGGAACTGCAAAGGTCTCTCTGCATTCATTTTGCTGTCTGTGTTACGGTAGGTGTACTATTATTTAAACTTGCTGCCCTAGAGGATGCCATTTTCCCTGTGCTGGAAGGGCTCAAAGCGCTGCACCACAATGAGTGTGTGTCATAAACACCGGGCAATGAATCCTCTCTGCATGGCATCTCCCATTTCCAGCATCGGCCTTCTGCAAGTGCTCTCTCTTCTCAAAGTCTATTTGCACACGCAGCAAATTGCCTTCCTGACAAGGTCACTTCTTCAAGGACCAGGGCAGGAGTCAAAGGACATTTTCAAGGAAGCACAGAGGACTGTCACTGGTACGGAGACAGGACGTTTCCTGTCTGCATTCGTTGTGCTTTTCCCAGAGAGCTAAATCCTGTTGTCCTTGTTTGGTCCTTACACACTCAAAGTCTTCATTAACATCAAGGGTAGGACTTGCTTAACTTTTGCCAGTTTAGGTAAATTCCTTTTTAGCAAGGACAGTTGGGTTAGTTTAAGCTGCATTACCAGAGAGAGATGCTGAAGGAATACATAAGCATAAAGCATATGTGGATTTTACACTTTTCTTTGTTGTTTTTTTTTTCCACAATCTGAGGGCAGTAACTCCCCATGGAGTCAAAGAAAGCCTTCCTATTACCTCAGAGGCATTAAGCTGACATTAAAACACCAGTCATGCTAGATTCTGAGATGAACCACTGAGCTGCCTTCAAGTCAATGTGCTTTTTAGTGTTGTTTTTTTTTCAAAATGCACCTAAAGCATAGCTTTTCTTAGTGCAAAACTTCAAAACTTTCAGTTGGATATATTTTGATTTCTGCTTGCAATATCTTCCAGCTGTGAAATCTTAGCTGCCATGTCATGTTTGGAGTATGATTCCATACTTATGCATAGATATTACTCCCTTTGATACACAGAAAGGCTTTCTAGAGTTTCTGCAGGAAGGCATGAAACTCCCTCTGTGCTCTATCTGCCTCCCGCATGTCTGGGCTACTCTGCAGTGTCCAATATGACAAAAAAAACCCACCTATATTTAGACAATCAGAACACTATCCATCCACCAGCGGCTAGATTTTGATTCATCGGGAATAATCACAGGTGTAAATAAGCAGCAGGCCTGAGCTATGCTTGTTCTATACCTTGATTCCACTATTTGTATTACTACAAAGAAACAGAGAAATACACAGCAAATGCCCTGAACCTGATATGAAATTGCTTTGCTGTGTCTTGCACAGGGATCAAAGGCAACATGAAAGCTGGCCCTCAAAACTCAGACTTCTTGTACTGCTTTTTCTCAGTGTATTAAGAGGTTGAGATGCAGGGGTGGAAGGAGGTGTTGTTTTCACCTTTGACTCTGTGTTGGAAGTCAGAAGAACAGAGAAACAGTAGAGAAATGGAACCAGAGCCCTGGAGAAGCAGCCATCCTCTGAAGGAGCCCAGCAACCTGGGCCCATACCTCTGTGCCAGAAAGACAGTTGCAGCTCTGTGCCCTGTGGATGGTAGGCAGAAATGTCAAAATATTTCACTTCTGATCTGCAGCACCCTGCCTGGCCTCAACACCGATAATCACATCAGGTCACGGAGTTTGGATCCAGGTTTGGTTCCGAGTTTCACAAAAGTTTGCAGAAATCAGGATCTTGCAATTTAAGATTTTAAGAGTATCTCTACCTGGCATGTGATCGTTGCTGACACAAACTGAAGTCCTCTGCTTTCAATGTTGGTGATGGCTGAATTACATCTGCCTTCAGCTGATGCCTCAGACCCACAGAAAGAGTACAAATGCTCCTCATATAAAAGTAAAGATGTTGCGATAAACTCCATATAAAATGAACGCACAAATCTGGCCTCAATTCTGTCACATACTTTTTTAACTTTGCTCGAATTTTTGTAACGTGCAGCAGGGCAAATTGACTTCACTGACCTGCACCTTTGTGTAATGTTTACTTTACCGGCCGCTGCATCCTTTCCCGAAGGTTTCATTCCTCCGCTGTGTCACTGGAAGTTATCTGCGCTGGCACATTAAAGGGTGGTAGCGGTGGCAGACGGGCTGGGTGTGGTGACTGTCAGTGTGCTGTCAAGATACTTCAGTCCCCAGAGTGGTTGCTGGCACTGAAAGCAGAGGAGGACCTCCTCCCTTGGCCCCGAGCGCTGCGGAGACACACGCAAAGACTGCAGTCAGCACTGAGACCTTTTCACCCCCTTTATCTAAGGCTATACCCCTTCCTTCCAGCCAGAGAAATGTTTGGAAGCTGAGTGGCACTAAATATTGGGTCTTTCTGTGTAAATACAAAATACACTTGTGTCCAAAGCAGGAAAATAGATGTGATGAATAAAAGAAACCAATTATTCTTCCTGTTTCAGCTGGAAAAAATGTTACTGTTTCCCTTCTCCTTACCCTGAATTTCAAAAGTAAAGGGAAACGCCTGTTATTTGCAAATTTTTTATTATAGGAGAGCTGTATTTCCCTCCTGCTACGCACGTTTGAACGACTAAATCTGTAGCGCTCTGCCAGAGACTGTTTTAATAAGGCTTGTATCTATCATTTTCAAATAATTTCCATCTCCATGTATTTCTGGCAGTTCTATTATCAAAGGGAGCCATTTAGATTGATTTAAGCCTAACCTCATAAAAAATGGCTTTACTAGTGCCCCCAGCTTGCTCCTTGTTTTTGAGAAAGCCTCTTTGTGCCATGGTTCTTGCCTCTGTCTGTTAGGGCTTTGAATGGTTAACATGAAAACATTATGAAATCATTATGCCAAATTCATAAAACAGCTGAAAAAAAGGGGTTTTGAATGGTTACCATGAAATCATTATGAAATCATTAATCCAAATTCATAAAACAGCTGAAAAAAAATACTCCAAGTGTTCAAAGTAGTACAAACTCCTATAACTGAAAGACATAATCTGCTTTACATCAATTCATACATATTAAATCCATGTAAAGGACATAAAACAAACACTATTAAACTGACAACCTTATGACCTACTGACCCTGTTGCCAGCAAAGCATCATACTTGAGGCATTTCTGTACATGTCTAACTATCCAAGGACCTATCTGCTTCTGCAACCCATGGTTTTCCTTGGGTTTTCCTCGGGCTTCTGCAACAGCTTTTAAAAGAAACTCCACAAGTTTGTGAGGCTTATTTCCTCTTCTGAGAAGAACAAAATCTATCTGTTCATGACAAAAAAAGCAAATCCTAACGTCAGTGTAGCAGAATAGTTAATCTACAGCCTTCCTATTTTGCACAAAAGCCAGAGAAACCCTGAGTTCTGAGTGAAAGAGCTTATCTGGTGGTTTGATCGGCCACATACTCAAACTCTGCAGTAAATCTTTTTCACTTGCTGCTTTTTTCCTTAGGTAAAGTGGAAGCGGCACTGGACCTCATTCTGATCAATTCATTCCCTCTGGTGGGCAATTCCGAGACATCACTTATCTGTATCACTTCCAAATGGCGTTCCCGTGAGTCTATCACAATAGACCGAGACCAGGAGGATGTGACAAACCAGCACCGGGAACCTCTGGAAGTTAATGAAGATTCAAAGAGAGCAACAGCCAAAACAGTGGTGTGGAAGAGGGAACAGGCCAGTGAAACTATTGGAGCATATTACTGTGAAGGGAAACTCAAGGATGAGGTGACAAGGATACATACCATGAAGATGCCGCTGGGAGGTACTGTATGGTGGTCAGATCTGAATTTTGCATGTCAGTGGTTGCAGACAGGCAGTTATCCCTGGTTGACACAAGTGGGCACAAACATATCTCCAGAGCAGGTGGGGCAGAGTCTGGAGGCAACAAAAATAGACCTGTCTCAAGCCTGTGGTTATTTTCCTAAAGTGCAGAGACAAATGGTCGATACTAGCTGCTAGTCATTTCCTCGTGGAAGTTAGTCAGACATCTGTAGGTATTCTGCCTGTGTCTGGCTACTGCCAGGAACACAAAGTCAGGTGGCAAATAAGGTAAGTACTGGCTTCACTGACACCATGAAAAAACACATATGGCGACTCCTGCACTAGGTTTTCACATCTCAGATCCTTGATTTCTAAACACACTTCCATTTTAAAGTCTTGACAGGTCTCAGATATAGATACCTAAACATCGCTATCCTTTTTTTTTAATAAACGGGAAACCTGAGCCCAGAAAATAACTGCCTTGCCTAAGGTTCAGTAAAACTACAGATCAGCAACATTGGATCTGCACAGTTTGTGTCAGTATGACAAAAAAAACCAATCCAGATCATCATTGGAAAGAAACTCCAGAGAAGTTTCCCAAAATCTCAGAAGGTTATTCACAAAAACTCACTATGGATTTCACTATTGACGCGGTTTTGGTTTTAAGGCTACACACAGTAGAAAAAGCAAATATGGCAAGGAGCTGGTGGGATGAGAAGGTGGGGTTTCCAAGGTCCAGCACTGTAGTCATCAAATTACGTTTTCTTATGTGCAAAATTTCTTTTCTCTCTGGACCTCATTAGGTTTCTGGGACAAGTTCCAAAACAGAGATCACAATAAACTACAATAAAGTGTAAGAAATTTTGGCTAATTTTCTGCAGCAAATCAAGTTTTCAAAACTTTAGCGGATTTTTAGTAGACTTCACTGCATTGTTATTGCTTTGTGCCATGGCAGCTGGTCTGTGAGGAGGCTTGACAGATTTAATCTTTCTTTATAAGGTTTTAGTAAGAGCAATTATCGTTGTTGGTATCTCCTGAAATTATATAGCAAATTTAGAAAAACATGGTTTTCGTTTGTCCGAGCTACAGCTAGTGTCTATTTACTTCTTTTAGTATGGGGATGTTAGAAGAAAGGTGGGCAGGACAAGTGCATTTTCCTTTGGCTTATGTTTTCTCTGGCCAAATGTGGTCTTTGAAGGGTTGGGTGGGTCACCAAGAAAGCTCTGCAGATGCAGGCTGACAACTCCCTTGTTTCAAAGGAGGCTGCAATGAGGAGGAGATAAGATAACAGTCCGTTCAAAGTCAGTGTGACCCTGCCTGTGGCAGAATGCCAGTGAGCTGAGCACATCTCTGGCTGTCCTGTAGAACAACCTCCACGGGTGGAAGACTGTCTTCTGAATCAATCAGTTTTTTGCACTTGGTATCTGTGGACCTAAAAGCAGAGAATTTAAAGTAATCAAACTTTGAGAGCTTCCTATGTGACAGCAGTTGTTCTAACCAGAAATAACACAACGTTCACGCCAGCAGTAGGTAGGTTTCTTTGAATCATTTCTGGGTTTGAATGCATTTCTCAGATTTTCTCTGCAAAAGCTTTCACTCACAAAATTTGCGCTAACAACAATTTGTCGGTGAAGGCATATAATCTAATCAGGTTAGCTGGGTGAGAAAGAGGCGCAACACAAATTCTCAAAGCTATTAAAGTGCACAGAAAGAGGAAGAAGAGGTCAGTGAAGGACTGTGAGGTTTGGCAAAGCATCTGTAGTTGGAAAACAAGGCTTTTTCCCATTTACTGTTGTTGTCTGAATAATTTTTGAAGACAGAGTGTGTTTTTCAACACCAAAAACTGAGCAAGAGTTGAAATGTGCAGTTTCCCATTGAGGACACAAAAGGCACGGGAAGGAGCAGCACTTCCGAAAATCCAGCCACTGTTTTGCGGGCAAGAAGCTGGTGAAACACTCACTAAGTATTAGACATTTAGGTAGCCACACTGACTTTAGTGGGAACTCTCATCTGCCTGATTATGTACCTATTATCAGATATGCAGATACAGTGAAGATTTTTGCTGTGTAATGTGGAAAGATAACAGGTTCATTTTTCTATTTTACTCTACAGTCCTTTTTCTATTTTACTCTACAGATGTGCCATTCTGAAAGTAACAAGCCCACACTTCTGAATTTTTTATATTTTAGCATTATGGTTGCATACGTAATATTCATACATGCAATGAGAGGGAACAGATTATGCTTTATATGTGTATAGAAAGTAACGCTTATACTGCATACAGCACACATATCTAATACAGAACACTATATAGCCTGTTCTGCATCTAGTCAAATATAATTTATGCAATTTCTCTACACAATAAATGTGTATTTTCATATATAATATTGAGTTTCCCCCACAGAAACTCTCTAGAGTGGGCAAAGGGACAATAATGGAAATGCTGGAAACAGAGCGTTATGGCACTTGCCCTGCAACTCAGTTCATTATGTCTCTATAAGGAATTGGCACACTCGAGATGTGAAATCATGAAATACAAGTCACAATCTAAAAATACGTTGGAACTGAGCCCACCAGGGAGTGTGGGTTCCTTTCCATTGCAACCACACTCTGAAGAAAAAGTCTTGTGGTTAAGCTAAACAACATACAAAAAAAAGAAAATGGGAATACAAAAGTCTAATAGCTTGTTAAAACAATGTAGTAATGCCTCACTAAATTTGGTTCAAAAGACACTTCAGCTAAACCACTTAGGATCATTTGTAACTAGCAATTCATTTTTGGGAAAGTTGTTGAATTTTCTTTTCCTAAATAGATCATGATTTTCACCATGCATTTGTTATTCATAAATAACTTCTAAGTCGGGAGCTGACAGTAAGTTGGGACTGCTTTCAGTTTTTGTTTGCCTGTTTCTAACGAGATCTTATTTCATTATTCTATGTTAGAAATCTCTGTTTCTCTAAGACATAAGTTCAGATACCAGTGTGTAGGTAACATGGCAAATGCTCAGTAGATTCCCATACATGTGCTTAGTATCACGCAGGAAAAGTCCTGCTGAAGTCAACTGGATAGCACTTACAAAAGAATGAAAACGTGTGGCAGAGGCTCAGAGCATAAACACTAGAGCTGCACAGGGGATGGAAATTCCATTCTGCAGAAATTGTGAGTTTCAATAATTGTCTTATTTCCAACCAGAAATAAAACATTAAAATGTCAAAAATCTCAAGGAAATAAAATTCTGGGAGAGAGGTTGGCTTGGATTGATAAAAATATCTTCATTTTACTCAAATTGTCTTTCTTTACATTACATAACATAATACAAAAACTTTGATTTTTAGTTAAAATGCCACCTGCAATGGAAGTATTAAAAAGTTCTTTCCTCAAATATTGCAAGAATACTACCCTTTTCTTCCCACCTCAGATTTTACAAAATCATGTTTTGGAGATACTAACACAGTTTCAGCCTCATACAAACTTTGATGTAGCATCTACCTGCTCTGCTCGTTTTTCACAGCTCTATTATATATATGATATAACAGGAAGTTAGTTCATAATTTTTTCTCTGCTTTCTGACCCTATCTCTGTGTATTTCTTTGCCACCAAATTTCAGCCACAGACTCCAAATTTGTTTTCTGCAACCATTGGTATGAACCAAAGTATACTTTATTGAGTTTTCTAAAAATGAACTGAAAAAAAGAAGCATGACTATAGATAGATAAATGATTTTTTTTAATAAGTTGTCTAAATTCATACTAACTTGTGTATGTGTTCCTTAAACAAAATATTCCGTGTGAAAGAAGTGTGACTTTAATAGAAATGGAACCTGTGAAAATGCAGAGCCGACTATGAGCATGAATGGCTCTTCAAGGATTCCTTCCATCTGAGGCTCAGGTGGGTCTTTCTGGTGGAAAGGTCCCACTCACCTTGCTGGGCAGGCAGGTGGGTGGCAGCAGAACCAAACTCCCAGGAGCTGAACAAAACCAAGATGCAGGATGGACTTACCCAAGAGGAACTTGTACACGAGGAACTTTAGGGCTAAAGAGCCTCAAAAACAGAAAAAGAAAAGGGACTGGTGAAAATCAATGCCTCACTCCCCTGGGTGCTTTAGAAGGGAAAGTAAAAAGGTGTGACTTTCTCACTCAGATAAAAAGCTGAATAGTTTGGAAGTTAAGTTTGCCTAATTTTAGAAGAGTTTCTGTAATTTTTTTTTTGCCGTACAACATCTCAATGACAGTATGGCATAAAAACTCTGAGCTAAAAATGGTCAGAAAGCATGAATTTGTCCTCAAAAAACTTCACAGCTTTCCCTTGGAATTTTCTAACTAAAGAAAAGGAAGTGTCTTTAACTTAGAAGTTGTTTCGAAGTAATGTTGCAATTTAAATTATCATTTCACTGGTTTCAAAGAGTAATATTTCTTGAGATTTTTCTGTCCCTTCCCTAATTACCTTCTTGATCTTTTTTTCCACTACTAATGATAAGGAAAAGGCAAATATTTTGTGAAAATCCCTCTATCTACTACTTTCTTCTTTTTCTAAAATCAAGAACTATAAACAATCATATAAAAGTACTTTTCTGTTTAAGCAGGAAAATGAATTTCAATTTCCCAACTGGAAAATTGAAAAATATCACGGATCTAGACAGTTCCTCCCGCAGAATTTTTATTTTAATTAAGCCACAATATTTTGGTAAAAGTACAACTGGCTGTCAATATGTTTTTTTCTTTTGCTCTTAGTGCAAGCCAACACTCTGGGTATTTACAGGGAGCATGGTGAACTAACACAAGCACGGACCTACTCTGCTCTACCACATCTCCCCCAGACCCTGCGTGGCTGTGGTCTCCTGAACTACCTTGACTGTTCTGCATCATAAAGCTTAAACAGAAGAGAACTGAGTCACTCAGGGTATTTGGTTGCCAATGCCACTTTGTTCCCTGCAATATGTTTTCCAGTACTTTATCCAGTTTGCTTTAAAAATGTTTCAGGGGATGAAGAAACTTGGGAAAGTGTTTTACAGCCAGTTGGAGCTTCCAGTTAGGGAGTGTTTCCAGTTACTCAGCCAAAGACCTCTTTTTTTTTTTAATTTTTTTTTTTTTATTTCATGCCCCAGGTTCTAGTAGCAGTCTGTTTTTTCAGGGTATAGGTGAGTCCTTTGTGTCTCCCAAAATATAGAGTTGATGTTGCTGGCGACAAAAAGTCAGTGTGTATTCTAAAGAAATTTAAATGTCAAAATCTGAGTCAGGGTCATGCTATAAACCATGATCAGCTTTCGGCCCAGAGACCAGATAGAGACAATAACTGCTGCTATTTATCCCATAATTCTCTCCTCTTCTGTTTTCAGCCTCATTCCACCCGGTGGCACTAACTGTTACAGCAAATAAGGGAGAGCATGTGAATATTTCCTTCATCAGAATGGCAGCAAAAGAGGAAGATGCAGTGATCTACAAAAATGGTAATTAACCTTTCTCTCTTGTCTTTTCTCTTCCTGCTATCGTCTCAGCCAAATGCCATGCAATGGTTTTAAAGTGATTGCTGATGATGCCCATGCTGTGCAACTGGAGCAGAAGTAACTCCTCATGCATTTAATGTTCCCTAAAGGAGCCATTTGCCATAACCAATATATTGAGCTGACCTGTTTCTCTTCCACCAGAACACCAAATTCTCTGTTTATACCTTTGCTTTGTTTCTCATTTTCCTTTCAGATTTCCTTCTATCTGCCCTCATATATTTGCCTGGCTAATTTTAGCATCTTTTGGGGTTCTTTGCTGAGCCACTGGAAAGGCCTCGTTACTGCATCTTTCTTTGCATTTCTACTGCTTTTCAAGTGCATACCTTTCCTTCTTCAAATGGCTTTTAGAGGCCATTTAGATTCTATGATGCTCTTCAGGCTAAGAAATTAAGCACTAGTAAGCTGCTATTAGAAAGGCAAAACTGTCAACAAAATGTAATCCTTATGTCATTCAACTACAAAAATTAGATTGTAAAATTTATGACACCAACTTTTCTATCTAACGTGGCACCTAAATCATGTCACCCACTGTTCAGCTGTGCATTGCTACTGCTTGACACTTGGAAGTACGTGCAGTGTGCTATCTGCCTCCTGTAGAAATGTAGGAAAATATTGGTCACTAAAACTCACAGTGTCTTCATACTTAGTCAGAATGTTAGACCCCAACAAACTACAGTTGTCAAAAGCACACATAATGTACTGGTCCATCTTTGTCTGCTGATAGTCTAGCTTACAGTGAGCTACCAGAAAACAGGGAGTAAACAGAGCAGGATGAGGTAAGGAAGTGTCAGCGCACTGCAAAAGAATGCGTGCAGGAGGGAAACCCCAGTCATTGAATGGTTGGAGCATTTCTCCACAGGCTGGAAGAGAAAAATAACCAAAAGTCTTCTTTTAAAAAGGCAATATGCAAAGCCGAGTTTCTTGAAGACCTGTTTCTTTGCTCTTCATGGATACAGCTATGGCAGTGCACAGTGGAGAAAGTTTGCCATCACTTGTCCTTTCAGGGTCCCCAGGGAAATTTTGTGATCTCTTGTCATACGAGATGTACATACATACAAGACATCATACACACAAGGTATCTTGTACAGGAACCAGCTGATATGTCGGAGCAGGAGTGCTTACATCATGGTGCTGCCTTAGCTGGGATTCCAACTGGAAATTTGGCAAAAAGCCTCAAATTAACCATGTCTCTGGACAGTAGGTCAAGTTCTTCAGCTGAGATTGCAGCTGAAATAGCATCCCTGAGGACTCCTGATGCAGCAGCTGGCAAAGGGAAAATACTTGTACTGTTATATGTAACTGTTGCAGTCTTTCACTTCAGTCATTTAAAGTACTGTTTCTCCCTTGCAGACCCTCACAAGGGCTGTCTAGAGAATGAAACTGTTCTGCTAAGTAAGATTGCTTTAAGACATTGGAATAACACGTGCCATCTTGTAAAACAAACCACAAAAACTGAAACTTGCTGACAGACCGTGAACATAAATCTTTCTTAATACTTTGCTGCCAAGTTTGTTTTGCAGCTTGTAACTCAAATGGCATGCAAAAAAAAGCCCCCCAGTTTCAGAAATAATCCCTTTCATTCTTTGCTCTTTTTTGAAGAACTGTTATGTGTTGCCATGGACTAAACTGACCCAAGATCTTTTTGCCGTTTTGATTGTGGTCCTCTGCAAAGTTTTATGTTTCTAGGCTGTCTGAAATTTGACTATAGTCAAATTGATAATATGGTAGTATGTATGATCACAGACAGTAAAGGCCCTGCCTGACGCTGTTTACCTTCTAAATTATTTCAGCATTTCATTATCAGTGTAACTGTAAGGGGGTGTAGGAGGTAAGGACATTAAATTTGTGGGAGCATCATCTGGTTAATAGTCATTCAGCATAAAAGACTAAGAAAAGAAACAAGAGAAGTAAAAAATAAACAGACACACAAGCCCTAAGGAGTAGCAGATGACAGAGAAAACATCAAAGTGCAGAGCTCTCCAGCTTCTGGGGGCCACTGAAGGAACAACACAAAGCCCTGAGCAGCCTCAGCCAGAGCTTTGTAGGTATGAGAAGCAGGGAGCAGGATTATTGTGCGTCTCAGGGGGAAGGAGAAAATTTGTTATGGCATGATTGAGGGGGACTGTGAGCACGTGTGAAATAATGGCATATTTAGAGAAAGAGCCAAACACAAGAAAGGGAGGGGTTAAAGTAACGGGAAAGGAAGAAGCATTGGAAAATGCGGTGCAAGGCAGGCAAAAGGTGCCACTGGTCTGGCCAAGCTCTGCACTACAGCTGGACCGATCTTATTAAACTCCTTTCTTAATTATTCTTCAACATAAGTGTGTCCTCCACCTGGTACGCGTACATATAATCTGCTAGTGACCTTCAGGCTAGACTAGAAGGCACAAGAGGTTTGACTCCTGGTAACTGGAAATACATGCCAGGGGTCAAAGGGGCTTCTCTGGGTCCAGCAACTGTAGAGACTGTCTAAGGCCAGTTACGGCAGGGACCCATGTGCGTGTGTGTGTGTGTATGTGTGTGACACCAGCAAAACCAGCCAGGCTAACCAGTGAGTAGGATAAGAGGGCTGAGAGCCAGCTATTAGAGAGACTGTAGGCCCAGGCCTGCTAAGACCTGGTTTTGGGTGTCTGAGTGTATGAGCTCTGGTAGCAAGC
This sequence comes from Anarhynchus alexandrinus, assembly GCA_008711295.1. Lineage (NCBI taxonomy): Eukaryota > Metazoa > Chordata > Aves > Charadriiformes > Charadriidae > Anarhynchus > Anarhynchus alexandrinus. Next base: position 3,179,100 of record VUYV01000023.1, on the reverse strand, counting down.
CTGACCAGCTGGCAAGGGTTGGGCTGTCTGGGTTATTCATGTGTATGTGAGTCCTGTGTGCACGTGCGGTACCTGTAAATCCATAGTTCTTCTGTGTGGGTCTGTTGGTGGCTGGCTTTGTCCATACAGTGTGTGTGAGCATGTGCATGTGTGTTTTGGTGACAGCTGGCTGGACCTGGCACTAGCCGACTGTAGCAGCCTTGCTCTAACAGATTGGAGTGGAAGGGGGTCCCGAAGGCCACTGGATGCCGCTTCTCTTTGACAACAACCAATGTTCAAATGCTGTTACATGGTGATCCAGAGGGATGGGAGAAGACCAAATGCTTTTGCCTTACCTAGCAAGCATGTATGACCAACTACAGCAAACCTAAAATAACATAGATAAGCTCCCTTGGTGAAAAAAATAGAAGAGACAGAAACATGTTAAGTCTGCAAAGAAAAGATAAAGCTGTGCTGTGTTCTTCCTGCTTCGGTCTGCTAAGTAAATCTTTGTGCTAATCAGATGAAATAGGACCTGGCTGGCTTTTGCTATTTGACTCCTTCCAGTCACACTAGACTCCTTACAGATGGTCACCCCTCACTTCAGGAAGGGCCAGGAAACACAATGAACAGTTTTAACACTAGACTCTTAGCAACATTCCTGTAAACACTGAACTCAAAGTTGTTCGTCCCATTCATCTACTAAATCTGCTCAAGGTCTAGCTTCCTTTCTCCTTGCAATTCTCCAGTTACGAAAAACTAGTATAGCTAAAGAGCCGTCAGCAAATTCGTAACTAATAAACATATTCTGCTGTTTCATTCATCCCAGCTGACCTTCCTCAGTAACCAGTGCAAACTCACTTCTGTCTGTAGAGGGTGAATGGCTTCTGTCTGTTGTATCCGTGTGCTCCTTCCCCAGGTTCCTTCATCCACTCTGTGCCCAGGCATGAAGTACCGGGGGAGCTGGAAGTCTCCTATCCTCAAGTTCAACCACAGGATGCAGGGGTTTACTCTGCCAGATACATAGGAGGAAACCTCTTTACTTCTGCTTACACAAGGCTTATTGTAAGACGTAAGTTCCATTAATGTGTGCTGATGATTAATTGTTTAAAGTTGTAATGAATCTGAAATGAAACTTATACTGTGCCCAAATAAGGGACAAAATCTTTCTTGGCATAAGATGCCATCAGATTATGTCAGAAATTTTTTTTCCCAAGGATCCTTGGTACAAGCTGATACTGATTTAATCAGCTGACAGAGAAAAAAAATCAGATTTAGGTTGAATTCATCTTAGCTATTGCCAGGACAGCTAGCTCTTTTCTCAGCATCTCAGCTTTTCAAACACCAAGTAAGCATGAACGTAGATGGTGGCACTGGGTCTCCCATGAATAGGAGCTGTGGGTCTCAGCACAAAATAGGAGTTTTCAAATGTCTCTGTTCTCTGCGGTGGGCTATATCCAAATGCCAGTTATCCCAAGATTTCTCATCTTTAGCATACATTATTGTAATTTCACAAACTACCCCCCCAGCCTTAGTTAGCTCCTAAAGTTTACCTCCCCAGTGGATGACATGACCAGTTTACAATGGAGGCAGATATTTTCCATTAAGTACTGTACATGTCTTGTAGCTCATGCTGTTATGTCCATTTTCATCAGATATAAAGGAAATTATATTCTATTAACTATATTCTATTATATTCTATTATAACTAACTATATAAATATAAAACCGATACGTGAAAACAAACAGTTGTTCAAATATGTTACATTATGGAGAAAATGCTTCTGACGGTAAAATGTATTTTACTTGCTAACATCCATGGGATACTTCCAGGAGTCAAAAATGAATCAATATAATGCCCCAAATTTGGATTTTGAAGCTATTGCCATCTTGCTAAATAAAATGGTCCAAGAGCTGTTCTCTATTCTAGTACCAAGCTGCACAGCAGAAGACTTACCCAGAAATTCTGCCCCCTGCCTTGAAATAAGTTTTCGTCGTGCCCGTCCTGCCCACTGGGAAAACTCCTGAGGCATAGTCTGGGGGAGTGGTAGGGAGCACACTAACAATAAAGAGAGTGAATGATTACGTGTCACTGCTCAAACACATGTCCTGTCTGTCTTTGAATTAGCATTATAGACACAGGCTGATGACTTTTAGCAAAGCTTTTTTTCACATGTAACAATTTCACAGTGGGAGAAGAAGATAGAGCTCCAAGTGCCATGTTGATTCATTAAATGCTTGCTGAAATCTGAAAAAGCTTATCCAAGTCTGTATTACTCAGTTTTAGTGAGCCTACCTCAGGCAACAAAGAGACTTCCAGTTTATTGCCTTTTCAGTCCTAGATTTACGCTATAAGAAGTCATGAAGGTCAGTTTCTGTGATGTAAGAAACTTTGTTATAAATCAAATACTGAAAATTATTGAGTCCTCTCAGCTCTCACTGATTTCAAAAGCAGCTCAGAGAATTTTGCATCTTGTAGAGACAGATAAGACACTTGCATGATGAAGTCATATGTACTTGTTTAGAGCTTGAGGTCTGCTTCTATGAAATGAGTATCAGAAATCTCTCTGGCAGGATTAATGGTAGCAGTATCTTTTTAAGTTATAAAGTGGGAAAGAAAATCATTACAGGCATTAAAACAACCAATTGCTCTTAGTCCGTTTATTCCAGAAACAGGTCACCAGTTGATTGATCCTTCTTATAAAGACCCAGTAAAGACAGTAAAGATACAACAGATGTGAACCCAGTCTAATGAACTTTCAAGAAAAATATTTTTACAGAAAAAAGTCATGACCTGCCAAATGCTGGTACAATGCCAGCGATGACAAGCTTGGTCCTGCTGGCTTATTACCAGTACATCCAGCTCCAGGTGAAGCCTGGACCTTTTGTAGGTCTCCGATCCCTGCTACAAGAATAGAAATCTTAAATACAGCATCTGTCAACTTCCAAATTTACTCTTCTAAGCTAAAAAAATCTATATCTAGTTTCAAAAATGGAAGACTTTCAGATCCTTCCTTGAAGATGTTACAGAGTAGTTGCATACTACGCAGCAGTTCTGTTCCAGAAATAGAGGCACTTCCACAATGAAAAAAAGTGATTCCTTACACTAGGTCAGTTGGCTGGGATTTTGGAGGGTCCATATGGACCATATTTTTATGTATTTTACTGTTTGTCTTAATTAAAAAGAATTTTACTAGTTGATTGGTTACTGAATAAGAAGATAACAAGTATGTCATTATACTTTTGCATAAAAGGATGTGAAGCTCAGAAATGGGGCCCTTCCTGTAGCTCCCACTGCCCTTCCTGCACAAACAATGGCATTTGTCATGAAGATACTGGGGAATGCATCTGTCCTCCAGGTTTTATGGGAAAAACATGTGAGAAAGGTGAGCAAATATTATTTTCACAGATTGCTTATGTATTTGTTCTCAGTGGCAGAAGTTGGCAGATTATTGAGGGAAGCATCAAATGGAGTAGCTTTGGTTTACTCTTCATAGCTATAGCATTAACTGTTGATGCCGGCGACAGGACAGTGTTGGGTGAGATGAACCCTGAATCAGTAAGGCTGTTCTCGTAGCCCTCTCTTCTCCTAGTAGAGATTATATTGCCAGGGAAGATGAATGTTTCCAACTCTTCTTGATCAATATGCACTTGGAAAGTGTGCTAGGTAATCTCATCCAGGCTCCCCTTCCCACGAGATGCCAGAACAGATGATCTTTAGGGGTCCCTTCCAACCTGGGCTGTTATACGATTACCCTGAAATTCAGTATGCTCAAAGCTACTGACTGACAACAAAATATGATCTTAAGGATACTCTGGCACTGGGAAATTAAGCCCTGCATTACAGATTCCCCAGCTACTTCTGAAGAAGCTGCTAACATGCTCACAGGGTGATTTGTCTTTGTAAGGGCATATCAACAGTGTATGTCTGTTTGTGTGTGTCTGTGTCTGTGACAGTAAGTTTGGATTCTGAAATAATTACACCATTAATCTGATTTCTCCAAGCACCTTTTGAGTCCAATGCTAAATATGCATCCTAATATTTTAACTGAATTGCAATGCTGTAAACACTAGAGCTAAGCTATTGGAACGGTTGACATCTGAACTAATACGACATGTAATGTGAACAGCTGACATCTGCTACTAATGAAGCACTGATCATATCAGAAAAGCAAAACCTGGAGCTTGGAGGTTTCATACGCACTGACCCCTAAGAAGAATATTTGATTTTCATGGCACTGTTTGTCCACTTTAAATTAAAAAGACTTATAAAGACGGTTTATTGCTGAAGCTCTGTCCCCACATATCCAAAGCAATGGGTGCTTTGCTGATGGATCCTCACATGGCAGAAAGTTATGTTTGTTTCTGCTGCCCAAACTTACCCATTAGTGCAGCTGTGGCTTAAGTTGTTATGGATGTTAATGTATCTGGTATCCAAAGGGTAAAAATGCTATTTTTTATTTTAATTCATGTTTTCTGTTGTCTAGAAGCATTAGCTCTTTTGTGGACTTAATGCTGTTGGGCTATTTTTTCCCTCTCTCCCTTCAACAGCTTGTGGAGCCAATACATTTGGCAAAACATGTGAAGAGAGCTGCAAAGAAAACTATGGCTGCAGAAACTATATGTTCTGTCTACCAGATCCATATGGTTGCTCTTGTGCAACAGGATGGATGGGACTGGAATGTGATAAAGGTAAAGGATATGAGGAACGGTGAAGAGTCCTTAGTGTGCTGCACATGGGAAATATAGAAGGGAACTAACAGAGGAGATTAAAAGACAAGGTTTTTTACATTCTCTTAAAGAGGGATAATAATATTTACCCATCTCAGAGGACCATGTCAGATTCTCAGAAGAAGGACAGAGTAAAGCTGAAAACTATTCAAATTATTCTGCAAAATGAATTGATGTGCTATTGAGATGTTAAAAATCCTCCAACAGCTGCAGTCCTGCTGTATTTCCATGTACATCCATTGCTGAGCAATACTGAGCATAACCAGCCTTGTTCATTTCAATTAAACTGCAATCTCTTTGGGACACAAAGCACATCTTCCTTTATGAATGTGGGCCATCTTGTTCGATGGTGACGTAACTCTGATGAAGCCTTTGGACGCTGCCACAGTGCAAGTGAAAAAACAGTGGAGATTGAAGAAGTTTCTATGTTGGCATCTAGTCTACAAATGACAGGCATGGATACAAATATGCTCTACTTTTTTGACGTTAGTGAGTTCTCAGGATGCTATGTCAATGATTTGGTGCTAATACATAGAATTTCAAACTAAAGCTAGCCGAGGGAACTAAACCCTACTGGAGAATTGATGCATGAGATTGAAAACTAATGGAAGACATTCTCTAGTACCTTTAAACTAACTGGAAACATATGTCCTTGCAGAATGCAAACCTGGTTTTTATGGGTCGGATTGCAAACTCAAATGTAATTGTCACAATCGAGGGACATGTGACAGATTTAAGGGCTGCATCTGCTCCCTCGGATGGCATGGTCTGCAATGTGAAAAAGAAGGTAAAGCAAGGTAACACGGTAGTAAATGGCTTTTCCCAGTGTAACTGAAACAGATCATGCTGGTACAGCATTTCCACCCCAGGCTGGTATCCTTGCTCTGACAATCACATTCCAGGGGCCCAGGCACTTCTGTACATCCTTATTGCAATGCAGTGTTTTTAAGCCTCTGCCCTGTAGGCTGCATTTAGCGGGCCGGTGTGCCACCATTTCATCTGATTTTGCTTTCCCTAGAGGTAGATTTGCAAACCTTAGTCTAGAAGATTTGACACTGACCTTAATATCAATGACTGACAGAAGCTGCACATCCTACCTGCATGATCAGCTTTTGAATAGGCTCACGACACTTTACCATTACCTACCTCTTATTCATCTGTACACATTCCTATACCATGTGCCTCATGATCTGAAACTGATGACAGATGCCAAGACAAGCTCAGAGTTTAAAACAGCTCTGTCTCTCTGAGAGTTAAGCTTCCAAAGCTGAATATATTTCATTCAGAATCTCTCTGGATTCAGGCAAGGTTCACACACAATATTTTATAAGATGCACTCAGCATCTATTATTTCTGCTTGATAAATAAAGTGACAAACCCACTGTTAACTTGTGAAAGATTTTAAGTGCAAAAACAAGCAGAGAAAGAAGGCCGTGATCCAACCAGCCAAACTATACTGTTGTGATCTGACCGCTCTTGTAAACAGACAAAATGGGGAGCACACAGATACTGCACATTCAGTGCAAAATGTGTGCATGATTTTGCCACAGGTAGGCTGTCTGTGCCTACAGTGCCAGCAAGAGAGAGGGGGGAGAGGAGGGGAAGGAAGGGAAAGGGAGGGGAGGGGAGGAAGAAAAAGAAGAGTGGACACAGGGCTTGTTCCTTCTCACATGACATTTACATTGATGTGACAGTGCTGGCTTTGGTAAATGTGATCCTTGCGTACACCCACATAAACGGGAGGAGAACCACAGACCTCTGCTGCCTATGCTCATCGTACACCTAAACCTGTTTTGGTGCTGCCTTTTTAAAGCTCTCTTTGAAGGCTGACATTAAAATATCTTCTCTAGGTTCAGCAGATCTTTCACCTCAGATAGAAAACTTACTAGATCCTGTAGAACTCAATTCTGGCGTCGAGTTCAAGCCTTTTTGTATAGCAACGGGGATGCCACTTCCTAAATCTGAAGAATTTAAACTTTTGAAGCAAGATGGAACTGTCCTAAGGGTAGGCTCCTGATAAATTGCTTCCTATTATTTCTGATGTTCATATTGGCTTTATTTGTAGTTAATGCACACTATGCTTTTCAAGCATAATGTAAAATTTCAATATTCTGAGATACCTCATGAACTCATGAACTGGAGCACATATGAAACTGCGGAATTTACCATTGTAGAACCTTTCCATTGATATCACTAAACTCTAGATGAGTTCCTAAATGATGAGAAAGCGTTATGGGAATATTCCTAAATGCCCACATTTTTCGGGCCCTGTATGTCTTTTGTCATTTCAGCCTGCCTTGATTGTTACCAGCAATCGCTCTGAAGCCATGTTTACAATTAATCGAATCCAGCCCCGTGACACAGGAACATGGGTCTGCAGCGTGCAGACAGTGGCGGGAATGGCAGAGAAACCATTTCAAGTTACCGTCAAAGGTAAAAGCATGAATCTCTTCAAATGTCTTTGCCTCTCTGCTTTTAAGGGCAGCTTTATACTCTTAACGTGGCAGAGCTTTCTGTGTGCTGCGCCGCAGGACAATGTCTGGGTAAATATCTACAGTCAGAATATGAACAGAAACCCTTTATAAGCAAAACACCCATTATGTATATTGAAAAAAATATGTGTGATGGTAAGGATTAGAAGAAAATCCAAGGTTGTTTTTTTTTTAAATATCTAAACTGTAAGCTGTCTACTTTCTAAGAGTTTTGAAGAAGATCTCCAATTTTCCTGTATGCCTAGGAAGATACCAGAGTTTTACTGATAAAGGGAATTAAAAGCCTGGTTTAATACTTGTGTTCTTGCTCAGTTCCTCCTGTGCCACAGTATGCTCCAAGGCTGACAGACAGTGGACATAATTTTCTCATAATTGATATTAATGCTGAGTCACATCTTGGAGATGGACCTGTTGTGTCAACAAAACTCCTGTACAAGCCAGCAAAACGTTATCAGTCCTGGATGTCTGTGGAAGGTAAGAGGACATTCTTTTATTCCCTTTAACACAAACTTCAGCTACACACTGAAACATCAGCACGCTGAAACATCACTAGCCTCAAAATAGTCTACAACACATAAAAGTTAGATTTTTTATGACTGGACGCATGACTTTTTGTATATCACTATGTATGTTGACGTGGATGTGGTACATCAATAGTAGCCGAAAGTGTATATTCAGCTTTCAGTAACCAAAGGGTTCCCCCCTCTCCTTCCTTAAGATAAACAGTGCTAAATGTTGGGTCCAGCTGTTGAAAACTCGCATGTAAATAACAAGTTTTCAAAAGTAGTGAGCACTATGGAGATGTCCTGGAGCATCTACAACCTTCCCTCATGTCTGCTGATCATCCCCCTGTACTCGGCACTGGTGAGGCCCCACCTCAAGTACTGCGTTCAGTTTTAGGCCTCGCACTACAAGAAGGACACTGAGGTGTTGGAGCATGTTCAGAGAAGGGCAACAAAGCTGGTGAGGGGTCTGGAGGACAAACCTTATGAGGAACGACTGAGGGAACTGGGGTTGTTTAGCCTGGAGAAAAGGAGGCTGAGGGGAAACCTTATCACTCTCTACAACTACCTGAAAGGAGGTTGTAGAGAGGTGGGGGCTGACCTCTTCTCCTTGGTGACAAGTGATAGGACGACAGGAAATGGGTTCAAGTTATGTCAGACGAGGTTTAGATTGGATATTAGGAAAAAATTTTCCACTGAAAGGGTTATTAAACATTGGAATAGGCTGCCCAGGGAGGTGGTGGATTCGCCATCCCTGGAGGTGTTTAAAAAAAGGGTAGATGTGGTACTTGGGGACATGGTTTAGAAGTGGTTTTGTCAGGTCAGGTTAATGGTTGGACTTAATGATCTTAAAGGTCCCTTCCAACCTCAGCAATTCTATGATTCTGTGATTCTACTGTGCCCTCTGTTGAGACGAATATCTTACCTAAATACTTATCAGGAATGGCATGGGCAAAATGAAGCCTTCTTGTTTTTAATGTTTTATGAAAGGCCTAAAATATTATAGGAAACATTAAAGGAACTTTAACAGGTAACAAACAACTGTTGCAACTAATTCAAGATAGCCCAAGATCTGCATACACAATGCACATTGCCTAAGCATCCAGTCCTGTTCTGTCCTGAAGGGCAGGCAGATGGAAACGTCCTTCGGGCTGGGTTGGAACTAGACTTAGAAATAAGTATTTTATACTTCTAAATAGTTTACCTTAGTGAATCATGAACAAAAGAAGGCCCTGAGTATCTTACCTTCCATGGTTAGTGGTTCAGAAACATTTTCCAAGCCTTTTCTTCCTTAACATTTTTCAGCATGGGCTATAGCTTTACTTTCTGCTTTCATTGTCAGTAAAAGGCACAACCAAAAGACTGGACAATCTGGAACCAAAAACAGAATATCAGTTTTGCGTTCAGCTGAGTCGGCAAGGGGAAGGCGGGGAAGGCCATCCTGGACCACAGGCTAGCTTCACAACAGCCGCCCTTGGTAAGTCATCATCTCGGCTTTTCACAAAAGGGCTGCTTCAGCTGGTTTTGTTTGTGGTCTGTTCCCTGATCTCTGCCAGAGCACTTTCATTTGATCAAAGAAGGCTGCATATGAAAACTATGTAGAGTCTTTCAAAATAATTTCGGGCAAAGAAAAAAAAAAAAGAAGAAAAAAAATCAGAGATAAAGAAAACCAGGAAAAGGCAGAGCTATTATTCTCCCTGAGTTAGAGATGGGGGATGTGGGAAAGGAAAATTTACATATTTTGGCTGGCTGTGCAGCAGAGTTGGAGATAGAAATCATTATATGTAAATAGCAGGTTTTCAAAAGTAGCAAGCGGTATGGAGATGTCCTGGAGCACCTACAATATTCCTACATGTCTATTGTGCCCTCTGGTGAGACAAATATGTTACCTAAAGATACCTATCTAAATATCTTCTCTAAAGATACCTATCTTACCTTATCTTTTGCACGCCAGTCCTTCCTCCTAATACTAGATCAGTCCCTCCTCTCAGTATTAGGTCGGTTTACTTAAGAAATGAAGATGTCTGAACAAGCAGAACAGCCTTTAGCCCACTGAGGATACAGCCCAAACTGAACACAGACATACAAAATAAATGAGGATTACACCAGGAACTATCTAACAAGAAAGCAAAAAAGCTGACTTCTCACATCTAAAAGGTGCATCTGCAACACCAGTTCAGGAAAGAGATCTTTTTGTTGACACAACAGCTGTTGATAAGACACTTTGGGATTATCAACACCTCTTAGATATAATTTCTGTCAAATTGGGTGGGGTGGCAGGGAGAATTACCTTTTGTCACTCCAAGCTAGGGAAAGTGGTTGGGAATAACTGGTACCTCTCTTTCAGCTTGCATACTGGACTTGAAATGTTGTTCCCTGTCTCACTGTGGTTTTTCCAAGGTCTTCCTCCACCAGAAGGTCTCGCTCTTTTTCCGAAAAGTATGACATCACTGAATTTGTCATGGCATCCATTAACACTGAGGACAGAGGATGACATTCGTGTTGAAGTGGAAAGAAAGAGTGTGAATGACAACGGTGATGAAAGCAGTGTTATTACTCAAGTGCCAGGAAATATGTCCACCCTGATCATTAAAGATCTTGAGCCTAGACAGCAATACATGTGCAGGGTACGGGTGAACACCAGGTCCCAAGGAGAATGGAGCAACTATCTCTATGCATGGACTTTCAGTGACCGTAAGTAGCTGATTCACATCCTTCTGTTTAATTCTTCCTCTTCCCCCAGTGATCAGACTGATTGTCAGTTAATGACTACATTAAATGTAATCCTTTGTTCTGGTAACACTCATATCCTGATGATCACTTGTGGTTGTTACTACTATTATTATGAAGATAGCTCAGTGTGCAAAGAAATTCTTATGCTGGAAATTAACAGGAACTACTAGTGAGTTTAAAAAAAAGGGAAAAAAATTAAAAGCTTGGTAATCCACATCTTCATCTCAGTGCCATTCATGCTCCTGACACACGTAGCTTTTTTTTTTCCTCCTCATAATGATGAACACAGAGTTCCCTACTCCCAGCTCTTCTGTTACTCCAAAAAAACCACTCAGACCCTGCAATTCAGCTATGTCAATACAGAAATACTCAGCAGTTAAAGAAGGAAGGGAAGACACAATGCAAGGTAAAACTCCTGTGAGCAAAGAGTAGTTAAGTGTGTTACACTGAAGAGCAAGTGACTGCTCTTGAATTCCCCGAGTGTGAGGAGGGTCCTTTCACAATGCCACAACAAATGTCCTATCTGAGTGAAGTACCACCTGAACAGATGTCCATCTGAATGGCTGATGGCTGCCACTGCCCATACCATACACTGGAAATGTGGGCTTCTTCCTCCTTACAGGTCGTGGGAGGAGACCCTCACTGAGATCCTACATGTATTAACAGGCGTATCAATGGCTGTCATGGGACACTCCAGTTTCCTGAGCTCTGATGCCAAACTGCACAAAGAAAAACATAAGGGTACTGTTTTCCAGGAGAAGGTACTTAACTGGATAGTCACGGGTGTGTCCACAAGTCTGGCACTGACCCCTGCTGGTGGTTTTCTGATTAAATTGGAAATGCTGGTATCGATTTCCCTTCTTTCTAACAGCCTGTATCCTGGCAGGGAATTGCTCCCTGAAGCAGTGAAAGTATGGGACCTGAGAATCACATGGGGTTGATGATTCAGTACAGAAGGAAATTATCCGTTTCTGCATTAATTTGAAAGCAATCATGTTGTCCTTGCGTACAGCTCAGGGAATTTGTATCTTCATCCAAGGACAGGAATTTACTGAATGCCACTCCAACCTCTGCTGGAAGTATACAATACTGCCATATGGCTGACAGCACATCAGGTTCATAGAACTATTGCATTCAGTTGCCAGAGCTCATCAACAAAGTTCTGCTTCTGTTTAGCACAGCAAAAGCACCAAGGAAAGTGTTTGGCTCACTGTGGGAAGGACAAAGAAGTGGACATGCACTCCAACGCTATGTGTGTGTTTGTGTTTGTTCTCAGGAATCCCTCCGGCACCATACAACATCAGATTTTCTAACACCACAGACACATCCTCAGTCATCTCTTGGACAACTGCTGAGGGTCATTCCATCTCCTCCATCATCATCAGCTACAAAATTTATGGCAAGGCTGAATACAACCACATCGATATCATCATAAAGAACACCAGCATTACTCAGTATCATCTCAAGGGCCTTGAGCCTAACACTGTGTACCAGGTTCAGATTAATGCTCAGAACAACATTGGCTTGAGCAACCCAAACACATCGTTTGAACTGAAGACTCTTCCAGAAACTAAAGGTTGGTTATTCCAGCATGCTGGACTTGCACAAACCAGGGCCAGCGGTACGAACGAGTTAGCCAAATTTTTTTCTAATATTAGGGGGGTTTTGCTCTTAATTTTGACACACAACACAGCACCACCAAAATTTAATTCTCAGTTCAATGCATGGCATTGGTGAAGTGACAACATGCAACATTTTGTGTGTATCCACTAGAAAGTGCCCAACAGCTCATAAATTAAAGGAGCTGCACATAGTAGGACTACTAGGTCACTGAGCGCGACCTCAGCTCTGCTGTGCCTGAATTCAGTGTGACCTGCAGGTGCTCATACATTTGAAAATCAGAGCATCCAATGGCTGTGACATTTTTGGAAAACAGAGGGATGTGTCCCTGTGTCTTTATACAGTTTACAAGACAGGAGTATTCAGCTATACATTGTTCATGGCTTTTTCAGAATTAGCTGGACATAACGATGAACTCTTTATGTGCTTCCTCAACAGCTCCATATGAATCAAAAGGAGGCAAAATGCTGCTTATTGCTATCCTTGGCTCTGCAGGGATGACCTGTGTGACAATTCTCCTGGCCTTTCTCATTATGCTGCAGTTAAAGCGAGCCAACTTCCAGCGCCGAATGGCTCAGGCTTTCCAAAATGTGGTGGTGGGTTTCCAACTTTCCTGTGTCAGTGTGGTTATTAATTTTGGCCCCACTTTTTCCTCGGCCTTCCCAAATATTGCCTTCTCTTCATGCGTGCAATTAGTACTGTTGTTGTAAAGCTCCTCTGCTAATGCTAAAGCAATCACTGTTTATAGGCTGCGAGGTAGGCAACGCGACTTGACGAAAAAAGATGCACTTTTGATCCTTCTCCCTTTTCTGCCTTGTCACACCTGCGTATGACAAGTGCCGAGCCAGACAGAATGGTCCGTTCTCCCCCTATGAAGTTGTGCCTGATTTTGAAAACCACAATATTTTTTAACATTGCTTTCAAGCATCAGCGACTGCTCCATCGTGGCTTTTCAACCTGGGGAGAGCATGCCAGGGATCTGTCAACAACCACATCGTAGTTCTGGCTGTGAGGAAATTGCTGAAGGTTGTGACATCATGTAGAGAAATCTCTCTATATACATATACACGTATATATTTGTATCCTGCTGTAGTCTCTTTATCACTCTGCGTTCTGGTGCTGTTCTCTCTCACTTTAGAGAGGAACTTGCAAAGCAGAATGAAGCTAGGCCAAAGAGCTCCTCCATGCAGCTCTGCATAGGTTGTTTCCTAAACAGGGGGGAAGGGGGATCATCCAAAAATATGATCAGTCCCCAGGCCACACAGAATAGCTCCTGCTCCTTGTCCTGAAGCTTTTCCCACAGAAGTATTTCATGGGAATGTGTAACTGAAGTAGAGATGTCTCCTCAAGCTTGGAGGAACAGAATTTCCTCTCTCTCTTGTTTCCTCGCTTCTTTTTTCCTCAGTCTTCCTGAGCCTGATCAGCACAGGATTTAGTCAAGCCTAATATGAGATAAATCTCAAATCTAAGACCTAAAACTGGTTTTGAGATCAGTTTTACCAAATCATTTTTGCCTAGCTCCTTCATCTTCAAGATGATTATAAAACTGTTCATGAGACCTTGGTCTACAAAGGTACATGTGCATAAATTAGGAGCCTGATTAATTTTGTGGATCTGGGGAGAAGTGCTTGATGCAGTTAGTGTCTAAAGTAGGTGTAATTGTCTACTGTACTCAGTCATGGATCAGGCTCTGTGTGTGTGTGTACGTGTGTGAGCACACATGTATTTGGGGACTGTAATCAGAGCATTGCTCAGTAAAGTAGAAATCACAGTTAATGTCATTTGCTTAACTTTGTTACAGAGGGAAGAGCCAGCTGTACAGTTTAACTCAGGTACTCTCACCCTGAGCAGGAAAGCCAAAAACAGCCCAGATCCCACTATTTATCCAGTTCTTGAGTGGAATGACATAAAATTTCAAGATGTGATTGGGGAAGGTAACTTTGGGCAAGTCCTGAAAGCACGCATTAAGAAAGATGGCTTACGCATGGACGCTGCGATTAAGAGGATGAAAGGTAGTAAAGAACGGAGACTCTGAGACTAAAGACTTTTCTTGGTTGGTTGTTCCAAGTGTTTCTCTGTCATAAGAAATGCTTAGTAGCCCTCTCCTAAAGCTAAAATAAATATTCAAAGTTGCTAGTGAAATTGTATCAGCTGTCACTAGGAAAAGACTTGTGCCCTGGCCAAGACTATATTTCTGCAGTCAAGTTGGTTTATATTTCTCTCTAATTGTTAATTTAATTCACTATTATGTATTTTTCAATTCATAGGTCAGTATGAACTTCATGTGTGAGCTCACCTGCAAAGCAGGAGCCATTGAAAGATGCCTTTAATAGAGTGAGGAACACAGAGTTAGCCTTGGGGCACAGCATTCGCTCACCTTAGCCATTCAGAGACAACTATATCAATGCACATATATATATACACACATACACATACACACACACACACATACTATGAGGGTCACTCATTTTCTTTGTATTCATTGGGTATAACTGCAATACGTAGAATACTGCAATAATGTACATATTTTCTCGAAATTCACTAGACCATTTTCTAGGGAAGTTGAGAGACACTCTGAAGGATGACTGTCATATAAAAAAGAGCCAAGGTCTGCAGGAAGGTAGAACTAATCAACAGCAGACACCTGAAAGGATTTTTAGGCAGCTAGTTTTCGTATGGTCTGTGATGACGTTTTACGTTCTCAGTAAGGGAAGTGATATGGTATATTAAGATGCTTTCTTTCTCTGCAGGTGGCTGCTACAGACATTAAGTTCTCCTTTTTTTTCTCTTGGATTGAAAAGTCCTACTTTTTTCAGTAAATATTAATGTATCTTAGATTTTTCCTCTTTTTATTGAGGCTGAAGCAGTAGTGTCCCAGGCAGCCCAGAGTCCTCATAATTAACAACGATATGGTCATAAATTCAGTTCAAAGGAAAATAAAAATACATGCTTATTTGATTTTCAGAGTATGCCTCAAAAGATGATCACAGAGACTTTGCTGGAGAACTTGAAGTTCTTTGTAAACTTGGTCATCATCCCAACATCATAAATCTTTTGGGAGCATGTGAACATCGGGGTAAGATACTCTTGAATTACAGCCCATAGAAACACTAGTTCGTAAGTAGGTCTTTCTGCAACAGTTGTCAAAAAGCCAAATAAACTTGGGTTTAGACTTACAAGCCCACCTTAATCCTTCAGAAATGATCTTCATCAATAGCTCTTAATTCTCCTCTGCACCTAGGAACTGTGCTGTTTGATATTTCCCATCCAGCTTGTTTTATATTTATTCCTTTTTTACTCAAAGCAGTGTAAGTGTCCAAATACTATTACTGACCGTGTTTTCCATTGTGATGTGCTCACTATCTGACATTTCATTAGGATATCTTTACCTTGCTATTGAATATGCACCCCATGGAAATTTACTGGACTTCCTTCGGAAAAGCAGAGTGCTGGAGACAGACCCCGCGTTTGCTATTGCCAACAGCACTGCATCTACGCTTTCCTCTCAGCAACTTCTGCATTTTGCAGCAGACGTTGCTCGAGGGATGGACTACTTGAGCCAGAAACAGGTCAGTCTTCAACTCCTTATCCACTGAAAGCATGATAATTCATTTTTCAGGGGCTATGCCTTTTAATGAAATCAAAATAAGGTTTTATTTTGAGCTTCTACAGCACCCACTGGATGAGTTTTATTTTGTTGTGTTCACTTAACCTGATCAAACACTATGGCATGGAGAATCAAGGAAGAAGCACTAAAGCTTGCAAACGACAAAATAACTAACTGTTCTTAGCTTCAGATAAAGTTTAAAATGTTCTTGACATACCAAGCCATTTAATTTGGGTTTTGTTCTTATTTTGAATGTTTGCATTTTTCAATATAGCACTAAAATAATACATGTAAACCTCATAGATACTGTGGTGATTTCCTTTTTTTTTTTTTAATTTCAGTTTATTCATCGAGATTTGGCTGCAAGAAACATCTTGGTTGGAGAAAATTATGTTGCAAAAATAGCTGACTTTGGCTTATCAAGAGGTCAAGAAGTTTACGTTAAAAAGACCATGGTAAGGATCAAAAGAAACTGATATAGTCTGTTTTCCTCACTTTTTGTTTTCTTGTCCCTTATTTTGTGTTTTCATCTAAACAAAAATGCAAACTCAGTGGTACTGCAGCACTGATTATTTAAATGTTATATATTAACATGTAGAAATATTTATACTGTATTAATATACATACATTACTTGTAATGTACCATGTTTATAATATACAATATAATTGAAAATTATTTATATGAGTATGGATGGCAGTAAAATAACCAATTTTGCAGCCAGTTATGAAATTTAGGAAAAAAGCATTATAAAAACCCCATATAATATACATTTGACATATGAAGACAATATATGCATGCAGGTGGATCTGCACAGCTATGAAAACAATATTTTTGTACCAGATTTTGTCCAGCTGAGGCAAGCTGGTCTCATTCTATTGAACTAGGCCAAAGTCAGCAAGATGGTAAACAGAGACATTTCAGGACCTGTCAGTTGAAAAAAAAAACAGCTGTGCAGAGCCAATGTTTTGGAAGATTTGAAAGAGGAAGTTGTGTAATAAGCATCGTGTAGTCATAGATCAGAAATAACACCATGTAGTCAAGGGAACAGGATTGGTTAAAGGCATCATAAGACATCGCTCAGGTATTACTTCCATTTCCTCTTGATGCTGGTTGGATAAGTTTTGTATCAGCTTGAGTGTGAAGTGTCCCTTTGGGATGTAAATGCACAACTTATTTAAGTTTATTTACTTGATAAAGTTTACTTGCATAAAGTCAGTTTTCATTAAGGTAATGTGCAGAACAATTGTTGGGGTATAAATTGCAATACTGCTATTCCAACTACCAACAGATAAACTTTCATGAAATAATTTCCAGGGACGGCTTCCAGTGCGATGGATGGCAATTGAATCTTTGAATTACAGTGTTTACACCACAAACAGTGATGTGTAAGTATGTCTTGAAGTGGTCTTTTTTTAATAAATACTTGTCAATATCAAGAAAAGTTTGACAGCCAGGATGAGACACCCACTCTTAACAAAAGACTCAGTCAGTTGATCAGCATGAGTGAGCAATGGAAGCAAAAAATCAAACCCACAACAAAAAAAGGTACTTTTATTTCATCTTCAGCATCTGAAAAAGTTCTGTGTTCACAAGCTAATTGTATTTGGGCCACTACTTTAGCTATATTTCTCATTTGAAATCAGAAACCTGCTGAATCCTCGGGAGACCCAGAGAAACTCAGTATTTTAGTCAGGAAACCGGAAGTGATAGCTCCAAAGCAGTTCTGTAATAACACTATTTGCTTAGAGGTCATGGTCTAGTAAAGGACTCTGGATGATGGACTTACAGTGAATTAATTTTGCTAAAGATCTCACTCCTGCTTTCTGATTCTACAAACCTTATCGTTATACAAAAAAACAATAAAAAAAATTAAAAGAATGAATCACACTTCTCTGTTATCTGAATACTAGCAAAACTATCTACCATTTAAAAATATGAAGCCTTGTTGCATTCTTGTTGCACTCCATAATATCCCTCTGTTGCAGATGGTCATACGGTGTCCTATTATGGGAAATTGTTAGTTTAGGTAAGTATCTGAATTTTGTACTGCACAAATAAACCAATCTGAGCCAAGCCAGCTCTATTCACTCAGTCTGTTAAAAATGTATTCCTTTACAACATATTTCAATTTCTTCTCTTTCACTTACTAAGTTTTACTTAGTTTTAGTATGCTTGAAAATTGAATTGTCATTTTCAATTCAGGTACCATCCTAAATGGGAAAAACATAATGACCATGGTTTCATTGCACTATAAAACCTAGGCTATACCTAAATATAAAATCCAGATATCACATGATTTATACGCCTAATCCAATATGTTTTGAGTTTGATGGGTGGCTTTTCCTCAGCTTTCCTGATCAAGACTTGTATTTTAATAACTTGGGGGTAGTAGGTAGAAAACATCTTTTACTCCAAGTATTCTTGAAGAAAATTTTTGAACATTGATCTTCAAATAAAATATAGAGTTCATTTCCGCACACACCTCTACCCATGATGTAAGTGATACAGCCTCAAACCATTCAAAATGACTTTATGGTGTGCCTCAGAGTGTGCCCCATGGTCTGCTGGCCAAGACATGTTTACTGACTGAGGTGCACTTTGTGTACTGAACTAATCGTGAACTCTTGCTTTCTAACTTGTTCCCAGATTTCCTCACTTAGTGGGTTTGCCCCAGGTATCAATGGGAACTAACAAACCTCAGTGTGGAAAATCAAGAATCTAAGCAACCAAACTTCTGCAAAAAGGGTCAAAATCAGCTTGACAGTAATAGTTCCATGAGTCCATACTGGATCTTATTAATACCAGGCTAATGAGGGAATGACTTGCCTATTGCCATTGAGAGTATTACCAAAACAGTTCAAATACGATCAGATGCAGGCCCTTAGAGTCGTACAGGAATTCAGGCCAGGCCCACAGGTGATAAAAATTTATACTAACTTTTATTTTTCTCTTTAATATTGTACATTAAGCAGTAGGGAAACATTAACAACAAAAATGTAGCTTTAAAATATTCCCTAACATTGGACTAATTTACCTGTTACTGAGTCGGCCATTCTTTTTCATTTCTGCTATGAAATTAAACTTTCTTTTACTAAAACCACGGGGTGTTCACGACAGTGCTTAAACTCTGTTTCAGGTGGAACACCATATTGTGGAATGACATGTGCAGAACTCTACGAAAAACTGCCTCAAGGGTACAGACTGGAAAAGCCTCTCAACTGTGATGATGAAGTGTAAGTGACTGCCTCAGCAAACAAAACGAAAGAGTAACATCTGCTATAGGAAATATATGATGCCTACAAGAAACTAATAAAGCAAAGATATTTTTTTTCAGGAAAACATAAAAACTAATTTAAAAAAGAAACCAAACCAAAACATTTTAAAAAGGGTGCACAATTGGAAATACTTACTTAAGTCCTTTTGTACCCAGCGTGCACTGTTATTTGCCATGAACCCTTTCCCAGGCTCTCTGCTTCTGCCAGATACCCTGTTCTTTACACAACATGGCTGGGCTTTAGCTGAAGGAGAGCTTTTTAATTATTCCAGGGGAAAAGAAAGTTCTTTTCAGACAGCAACCAGCTGTGGATAATGTAAGTCTGGCTGTGTATAAATCCATTTTCTTTGAAAAACAGAATGTGCATGATCTTCCACCAAACATGAATTTGTAGCTTTAACCTATGTATCTAAACCATCAGATGTTGGTGTTTGATTTTTAAAGGTATGACCTAATGAGACAGTGCTGGAGAGAGAAACCATATGAAAGACCATCATTTGCCCAGATCCTGGTGTCACTGAACAGGATGTTAGAAGAAAGGAAGGTAAAAATGAATGCCTAGAAAATAATTAGGCCATGAATAATTTCAGTATAGTTTAGGATTCTTGAGGTTACACACCTTGCATCACGCTCTTTCTGTTTATTTCCTTCCCAGACCTATGTGAATACCACCCTATACGAGAAGTTTACTTACGCAGGCATTGATTGCTCCGCTGAAGAAGCTGCTTAAGACAGGACAACTCTTCATAAATGAATGATGTATTGAAGAAAACCAAAACTCAATCTGCTGGAGCCCAAAATGTGATCTGCTGTGTAGAACTGTGTATAGCTCTAACTGTATATAATACAGTAATACTGTTTTACCACAGATATGTATGTGTATATCACACAGTATCCTCTGCCTCCACAGGCTGTAGAAGTGTATATACTGTTCAGAGTAGGAATAGACTGAAGTAATGAAATCTGCTGTTTCATATGCAGGGTTTTCTTTTTTCCTAGTCATGTAGATATAGTGTATACATACAATTACTGTAATGCATTAGGTATTGCCATCTTAGATATTTTTTGATACTTTCCAAGAGCTACTGATAGCAAAGTCAGTATCTTATAGCAATATTTCATAGACATTTCATTGTGATTAAAAAAAAAAATGCTAAGCTCAATGTGACAATGGGAGTTACAAGCAGATGTCAATCCAGTAGACTCACCAAGGATAACTAATTATTAGGACTTCTATTTGAATGTAAAAGTGAGTTAGTAGAAATATGTTCAAAAATTCTATTGACACTTGTAAAATATACGGCATGCTACTGCTCTTTCCTTGTCCAGTTTAAGTCAGTGTTTGCCTATATGCAACATATGCATATATTTTGAAGTGTTTAATGCTATCAGTGGCAGCCATACAGCAATTATCATGAAGCAAAGGATTGAGGAACATACTACATATTGTAAACCACATTTTCACAGTTAGCCTGGTTATACATGAGGCTTACTCAATTTGTATTTCATTTAATAATTTGCCTGCATAATTATAAATTACTACCTATTATATACAAGCAGGGCTTACTTACTTTCACTTATTTTATCCATTATGCAGTCTGTAGTGGTATGGCCTCTTAAAAATACTGTATTGAAATGCTTCAAAACAATGATATTTGGCCTGCCAGAAAGGTCTTCTAGTCCTTAGGATAGACAAATAGAGGCAAGATTGTCCTGAGCTTCTGACATCAAGTCAACCACGTGGGATCCTGTGGACTTACCCTATTCACACTTCACACATCAGCTAACCTCATGCTTTGCACATACGTTCCCCTCATCCTCCTGTGACCCCCCAGCTCATAACTGACCATCAGACTGCAGTGACTTTCTAGCTGGGCGGATCAGGTCTTCCTCCAGGACTTGGAGGAAGATGCAAAGAGAAAAAGGTTTCCCCTTCTGACACTTAGTTTGTGGGTGGGTGTTTGGTTGGTTACATGGGAGGGATATCACAGCAAAGTATGGAGTAACATTACTGGCATACACCAGGCTGACTCAAATAGGAGAAGCACCAAGACCCTTGTTAGAAGGGAATAAGTCAACAAACAAGGATGCTGAGGTCACTTGTGTGGCCTTGAGATAGACAGAGCTTGCACTGTAAGTACAGGTGCTACAATCTGAGTTTACAAAGGCTGCACAGATTCACTGGACCAAAGAACAACTCCAAAATGGAAAGATAAGCAGATTCCTCTGTATTTTTCATAAAAGACTACTTAGCGGGGCACTTTTGAAGCATGGGTGTTGCATTTTGCAGTCCAGCCAGGCTCATACAGGTCAGCAAGGTGAACAGGAATGGACCTCCATGGGGGTTTTCTAGGCTGCCAGGCAAAGCTAGCTCACAACTTCTGCTGGAACTGCTGCACTTTCTGCACAGGACTTTTCATGGGTCCAAGACAGCTCATTGTCTTGCACATCTCTAACAAGCAGACATGACTGACTATCCTGCTATATATGAACTCCTTCTGTGGCAAACTTTTACTTGGATCAATATGCCACATAAGGAAAGAATCAGAGAGTCATTTGTCAACCCAATAGATCTTAATACTATCTGCATTTTAAGCATGCAAGTCTCACCGTAAATTTAGCTGAAGGTCATTTGTGTGTCCTTACAAGTGTTCTTCATGCTTTGTTAAACATTGTGGCATGCATTAACTTACTAATCTGCTGTAATTATTTTTTTTTAAATTGCCATTTTAAAAAATGCACAAAAGAAAAAAATAACTCCAATACACAACTTGAGATGTCTCTATTCAGTCTACAACTCACAGAACTACAGCTATTAAAATCATCCACTAGTTGTGTCAGAGTCTCAGATAGATCATAGAATCATAGAATCATAGAACGGTTTAGGTTGGAAAGGACCTTGAAGATCATCGAGTTCCAACCCCCCTGCCATAGGCAGGGACACCTCCCACTAGACCAGGTTGCCCAAGGCCACGTCCAGCCTGGCCTTGAACACCTCCAGGGATGGGGACTCAACAACCTCTCTGGGCAACCTGTTCCAGTGCCTCACCACCCTCAAAGTGAAAAACTTCTTCCTAATGTTCAATCTAAACCTGCCCTCTTCCAGTTTGAAGCCATTCCCCCTTGTCCTGTCACTACATGCCCTAGTAAAAAGTCCTTCCCCAGCTCTCCTGTAGGCCCCCTTTAGGTACTGAAAGGCTGCAATAAGATCTCCCCGGAGCCTTCTCTTCTCCAGGCTGAACAGCCCCAACTCTTTCAGCCTCTCCTCATAGGAGAGGTGCTCCAGCCCTCGGATCATCCTCGTGGCCCTCCTCTGGACACGCTCCAACAGGTCCATGTCCTTCTTATGTTGGGGACTCCAGAGCTGGACGCAGTACTCCAGGTGGGGTCTCACGAGAGTGGAGTAGAGGGGCAGAATCACCTCCCTCGCCCTGCTGGCCACACTTCTTTTGATGCAGCCCAGGATGCGGTTGGCCTTCTGGGCTGCGATCGCACATTGCTGGCTCATGTTGAGCTTCTCGTCGATCAGCACACCCAGGTCATTCTCCTCAGTGCTGCTCTCCAGCCATTCCCCGCCCAACCTGTAATTGTGCTTGGGATTGCCCCGAGATTAAATGCTTCTATACTCACAATGTGCACAGGGTATCCCAGGTTCAATAGCTAGATTTTACTGTCTATTATTCAGTACTGGAAAGCCCAATTTATGGCAGTAGGCGGCATATAAAGATTTTCAGCTTAACCATTAGCAGGTTGTATGTTCTGCCTTCCACAGCACAGTATGTCAGGCCCCATGTCCCCTCATTCCCAAGGGTCTTCTATTTGTTTCTTTGCTGTCAAGAGCATAATGCTACCACTGCCAGCAGTTTTCCATTATTCCAAATACCACACATCCTAACATTTTTATACATCTCCACCTATTTACACCTGCTGACATCTATCCACATGCTTAGAGTATCATCAGCTATTCCCCATGTTGTTTTTTTGATATCACACCATTAGTTTTCCCATGTTCTCTCGCATACAGTTATCATGCTCATACTCAGTACAACTTTGTGGCTGGGGAAGAAAAGCAGCATTTCAGACAAGTGCAGTTGGCTATGCTTTGAGGAATATGTGACTCAGAATGGCACGTAACTGCTTATCATCAACCATTATCTATAGTTTAAAAAGAAATTATCATACACCCGATCAGAGAGAACGGAGGCTTCAAGAACAATAAGGCAGAGGCAAAGCCTCCACACAACTTCTCCCCCAAGCCTTCTCCCTCACCATTCTCAACTTTCATTTAGTCCAGCAGCTTTGATTGTTCAACAGTCTGGGTGCAGAGAAAACAAAAAAATCCTTAATATGTCCAAGCAAAACTCAAGAGCTACATAAGAACACAGTGTGCTTGGCAGGAAAGCTGAGAAATGATCTGAGAACAGACATCACTGGCTAGCATAACGCAAGGTCCACCAGACACCATCACAAGGGGAGGGGCAACAAAAATGCCAAACAAGCACCTTTACCCTCAGTAGACTGACTGAAAAGTAAGGTATAACAACCCTTGGAGATACCTGAATTCAGCTAATCCACTCAAGGGCTGCACTTCTGCTCCTCAGTAACCCCAAAGGAAGCACACATCTGGTTTTAAATGACGGAAATATTTAATTCTTACTCCTCTGTGGACACTCTGTGCCTGACACAACTTTAAAGTCAAACACAGCCCCCTCCGCTACCCAAAATATAATTGTCAGGCATTTGCTGAAACTAAGATGAAATGTTGATTACTACATACATCTCATCAAAATTTATAAAACCAGATGGAAGGAAGGAAGGCAGATGGAAGTAGCCTCTTCTCAGCAGTATCCAGTGACAGGATGAGAAACAGTGGATGTAAACACTTCAATGGAAATTGCATTGAAGGTGGTCAAGCCATGGAAAAGGTTGGCCAGGAAGGTTGTAGTGTCTCCAGTCTTAGAAATACTCAAACCCTGACTGGACACTGCAGAGGACTAGACTAGATGATCTCCCAGATGCCTTCCAATCCCAGCTATACTGTGATTCTGTGCACTCTAGAAGATGGGGGAAGGGAAATGCAGAAAATAATCAGAGGCCCAGCTAAAGAGCATGAGCAATTAAGTTACAAGGGCATAGTTCAGCTGTGGTCAAACATGAGTTTTTCCTCTTGCTGCTAATTCCCTCCCTGTGCTGGTACAGAACATTCCCTGCTCCCAACTCCCTGCTCCAATTTTGCCTTTCCCCAAGTCACATACTGACCAGTCATTCCCATGTGCAAGGCAACTGGTTGGACACAGGGGAATGCCGATTAAACAGCTGGAACAAAGCAAGCCAAACTGTTCCAGGCTGTAAGTCAAAAGCCTCAAATCAAGCAAACCTAGTGTAATATTTCCTCATAATACTTCCGAGGTCTTTCACGTATTCACTTAATAGCACAATATATGACACAGGTGGTGATACTCCTGCAGCAGGACACAATAGTTTCATCAAATCCCTCTGTAAACTGTGGATGTCCAATCAGACCACACCAGACTCTTCTGTCTCCAAAACAGGAACTAAGATTCCAGCCCCTGAAGATGCTGGGTCAGGTTTTGCAGTAGCTAAGTCTATATCATAAATATATGTGGGAAAGAGCTATGTATGCTTACAACAGGCAGCAGCAGAGAGAGGACAGAGTACAACACAAGTCACTGTTCCAAAGATTAACTGCACCTATATTTACAGCACCTTTCAGTTTTGGTGAAATCTCATTACTTCCAGCATCAGAAGACTGGGATTTTTTTTTTTTTGCTATTTTTACAGAAAAAGTTAGGATCTACAATTATTTTACTTATTGTTCACAGTATTTTATCCACTTGGTTTTAATAATTCAGTAGTCAACTGCAAAAAGAAGTTATGAAGAAAACAAGC
Source organism: Anarhynchus alexandrinus (assembly GCA_008711295.1). Lineage (NCBI taxonomy): Eukaryota > Metazoa > Chordata > Aves > Charadriiformes > Charadriidae > Anarhynchus > Anarhynchus alexandrinus. The sequence goes on along the minus strand of VUYV01000023.1, from coordinate 3,154,251 downwards.
CAGATGATGGAGTTTCTTTAGATGGCCTATAGAGCATCAGAGTTACCAGCCTGGTCACTGCTAACAGCTTGTTGAATGACTAACACGGGTTTCTCTGCTAAGTAGAACAGGCTGTACACAGTAGACATTTGTCTCTCTCCTTAGATTTTCTCAAAGCCAAATAATAAAGGCAATCTTCACTAAAAAGACCTACTTTCAAAGCTGGGAGGATCCATGAGCAATACCATCTGCTCCACGATCTTGTCAGGCACAGAAGGGAGACTGACTGGCCTGTAGTTCCCCAGGTCTTCCTTTTTACCCTTCTTAAAAGTAAGAACTTCAACAGACTATCATGACTTCTCAAATATGATGGACAGTGGCTTAGCAACTTCATCCACCAGTTCCCTCAGGACCCACTGATGTATCCCATCAGGTCCCATGGAGTCTACAACTCCAGGCTCTTTAGATGTTCTCAAACCTGGTATTCTCCCACAACGGGTGGTTCTTCATTCTCCCAGTCCCTGCCTTTGCCTTCTGTGACTTGGGCAGTGTGGCTAGAGCCCTTGCCGATGAAGACTGATGCAAAAAAGTCATTGAGCACCTCAGCCTTCTCCATATCGCAGGTAACCAGGTCTCCTGTTTCCTTCCAGAAAGAGCCCACATTTTCCCTGGACTTCCTTTTATCACTGATATACCTATATAGAAGCTTTCCTTGCTGCCATTGACATCCCTAACCAAATTTAATTCTATCTGAGCCTCAGTTTGCCTAAAGTGACCGCTGGCTGCTTGGACAATTTCTCTGTATTCCTCACAGGCTACCTGTCCTTGCTTCCACCCTCTGTAGGCTTCCTTTTTCTGAGTTTGCCCAGGAGCTACTTGTTCATCCATGCAGGCCTCCTGGTGTTTTTGCCTGACTTCCACTTTGTTGGGATGCATTGCTCCCAAGCTTGGAGGAGGTGATCCTGGAATATTAACCAGCTTTCTTGGCCCCCTCTCCCCTCCAGGGCTTTATCCCATTGAATCCTAACAAGCAGAAGGGTTCTTCCTGAAGAGCCTGTGTCTTTCCATTCCAACACTCTAGTCATAGGAGCCATCCCACCACATCTCCATGATGCCAATAAGATCTTAGCCCTGCAGGCACAAGTCTCTAACTTCTCTTCTTTATGCCCCATGCTACATGCGTTTGCATAGAGGCATGTATAGTCTACCCCCTGTGTAAAGAACATGTGAAAGCCCCTTCTCTAAGTTGTAGTAGGGCTGAATACAGGATTGCTCTATTAATATAAAAAGAAGTATTACATTACCTTGGGTGAAATCAGACACTTGGAGAATTAGAAGCTGCTTTTTTTTTTTAACATTATGAGCAGCAGATACAGAACAATAACTAACACAATGCTATTTCTACCCACAGGTACTGCCTGTCACCATCTCACAGAACAGGACACATCCCCAAATTACTTTAATGCATAAGAAACTATAGCTATAGTGATTTTTAACCTTCAATACAGATTTAGTCACGCACTCATTATTCAGGGCATGCCTGTGAGATCTTCTTTACACTACTGGTCCTCTCTCACAGGGTCCTCAGTCAGGACCTTTTTTCCTCACCCCTCTCTGCTTTCTTTGACAAACCAATGCAAAGGATAACTTCAGCTCAGAGCTAGTGTTGTACTAAATATCCTCCATTCTTACATTTTCATTCCCTCCTCTTTCCTTCACACAAAAATAAGCAGCAACAGACTTGAAAATTCTCCTCTCTGAAGGTAGCAGAAGCTGAATCCTGTCTTAAGCAGGAGACAGGTAATTATATCTGGGAGTACAGTCCCATTTTAGCTGAAGCAGTGAATATATTTGCTTCTCAAAATGCTCTACTTTTTGGGAACCCTTATAAGTCAGCACAGCTTATTGCTTTTACAGTTGAAAAGCTTCCTACATGTTCAATTTATTTAAAAGAGACCAGCTGATTCTGCTCCAGAAGTGATCACATTTCTACCATTATGACTTTTTGTGTCAATTAGTACATTAAACATGACTAAGTTTGTTTTGTCTCTCTCTGAAAGCAGATGGGAGAGGTAGAGAGAAGCAGAAAGTGAAAAGGGAAAGAAAGCAGTAATCTTAAACTTTAACCACACAGCAGAAACTTAAGTATTATTTCAGAGGCTTAGGAAGGTGAAATCAAAAGTTGCATCCAGAACTTTAAACAATCAGTACCTTTACTTATTGCAAATGACAGTTTTCAACTACACACAGTAGTAAGAATGATCACAGAAATAACACTTCTTTAACAGAACAGAAAAAATCCATGGGTTTGCTGTTTAGCAAAAGAATTACATACAAGTAAGATGCACAGAGTTATTTTGTGCATTTGTGTTTTCTTCTTCCTGTACATCCTAAGCTTCACAAGTAGATACAAGTCAAGTTTTCCCATTAGATTTTCCCATTGTCCTCTTTTTCACATCAGAAAAATAATTGGTACTGAGGCATTACAGAGTAGTGAGCCAAACTGAGGTTGATTTTCCGCCCCCCATCTTGCTTCTCTAAAGCCATAATAATCACCGTTTTCTCCTTTTATTGTCCTCCTTGACCTTCCAAAGGATTAGATCCATACAGGCAATTGCCTCTTCCCTGGAATTATAACCACCAACTAGAGGAGGGGAAAAAAATTTAGAAGTGTTAGATTATGTATTTCTTTATAAAAGAATGGTAGCTTTGTTTATTAAGCTGAACAACTATTGAGAATATTAAGACAATACTTAGTATTCAGACAGTTTTTGGTGCAACTTCTTGCTATCAGGACTCAAGGTAATAACCACATGCTTTTAGCAGTCCAGTATTGTCTGGCAATACTGAGTTTCCCACTGGATCCTCCAGCTTCAATATCCAATGGACCCTGGATTAGTAACCTGAAGTATCCAACATAACTGTCTTTGGAAAACCAGCTTCTCCAAGTCACATAATTTCAAATCAGAAGTTGAAAGAGTAACAGATGACAAGTCGATTTTGCAACTAGATTGTAAATTTCTACCTTGGTTAATTAAGGACAATCTACTTGTCCTCATCTACTGAAATGCTGCATAAAATCTGAACAGAATGGAGTTAAAGGATTTAAATTATATATGGCTATACACTTTTAGTATATGTTTAGTCAAAGCTTAAAAAGTCAACATCTGACAAGTTTACACATTTTATACAATTCCCATAACTACAAAAAGTACAGTAGAAAGGTTTTAATGCATTCTGGCTAGAAAATAGTGGTAGTCATCCAAACAAGAAATGCATACAATCCTTGCATTAGTTGGCACTTAATGTAGGCATCAGAATACCCTTGCTAATATTGAGTTAACACAAGAAAATGCTGGCTGCCAGGATAATGGTAGTTAACTACTTAAAGTTCTGCGCACTCCTTACTGAAAGCTAAAGCTGCATATTGGAGCTCTCCTAGGAGCTTTAGGATAGGTGGAGAAGAGACCTACTATATTCAGCAATCATCTTCATAAACAGAAATTTGACAGTGTCAAATTGTCACATTGACTAATCTGAATATGTGTCCCTCAGTAAATCCTATATGAACTGATCAAGGGAAATCTAAATCCTGTATGGTTTCAGTTGTGCTAAACAGATACCATTTTGAGTATAGAAGTTTTAATAAAGATACAGAAGATCTGAGATAAACAGGTTTGGGGAAGGAGCTGGTTATTCAGAAAACAAGTAAGTTGTGGAAGAAAAAATCTGACAGCATATAGTTCAGCATTTTCATTTGAAGGTGGCAAAATCCCCCTCTCATTCTGTTTCTGAGTTAGTTGCTAAAAAAAGAAAAAGGAATTGCTTCTTTGGACTATAGCACTGCATTACTGCACAGATTCCACATCTACTGATTCCACAACTGCTTTAGGCAGGGGAAAACAGCACAACAGAGTAAGTTGATATTAGGGAGAAAAATAATTTTCTTATATTTAAACTGTACATCGTTCCCTCCTGAGACAAGGTTTTAATCAAAAAAAGAAATACTAATGAATGGGAAAGTTGTAGTACGGTCTAGAAGGTTCTTCCTGAGGGAAATATTAAATATAACTTCTGAGTATTCCAGTGTCTCTCAGAAAAGATGACAAGAAGTCAGTGCAAGGCCACACAATGAACATTTTTCTAGCTTCTTCCCACACAGTTTTATTAACATCAGCTTTCCTAAAGTTATGACATATTCAGAGAAAAAAGGCTTTACTAACTAGCCACATTCCCAGAAGTACAGCAGAATGCATCTCAGCTGAACTTTGTACAAAAAGTTTCATACTCTGATCTTGTTCAGGTTTGACATGAAGTGTTGTAACTTTTAACAGCTTCCACAAAGACTGAATGCCAAGGATACCTACTTCTTTGTTCCAACAGTCTACCAGAGTGATAGTTGCATTCTTCTTTACATCTATGTTGTCCTGAAGAAGTAACAACATATACTTCGCCACACCTACAGCACACTCTTTTGAAAGCTGAAAAAAAATGGTAACAGAGCATAGTTCCTAGCTGGCTTGCCATTAAGTTAAAACACGCTGAACTGAAGTATAAAAAAAGCTACATGAACAGTAATTGCAAGAGCAGAGTATCAATACATAAGCAGCCTCCCAAGATTAGCCATGCATAAAAAAAACACAAAACAAACAAGTTCCTCTATAGCACAACAAGAAATTCAAGTTTAATCTTCAATTGATATGTTGAAATAAAAATTAAAGGAGACCTATGAAGCTTCGTGGTTTAGTAGTTAGTGAATTCACTTGTAGTCCAGGCACCAAATACAGAACACTGCCGTAATGTATAATTTTAGACCCGTGTATTTACTGTTCTGTGAACCACTGACTGAAATTCAATTTTGTTGCGAGTATAGTAGGCACTTACCATCATATCTAGCACTTTTTACAACCCCAGTAAGTATGGCACTACCATTTTTTTTTCAGGATTTGATCGAGGGAAGTTACTTTCAATTTTTCCTCAGTCAGAAGATAATCTTTTAAAAGTTCATATAGAGCACCACCTGTAAATGCTAAAAAAAAACTCAACAACCCAAACCTAAAAGTAAACAAACCCAAAGTTTAAGCATTGTTAGAACAACTGTAAGTAGCATTTAAATATCTTGGTACTTCCAAAATAAAACAAAACTGAAATTACAAGATGTGCATTAAAGTTTAAATGCAAAAACTGTATGCTTGTACCTCAGAGCAATTAGAAGTGATTAGAGATGATTATTCAAAACAAAGACACTAAACAATAGGGAAGTTAATTCACTAGCTATTCCAGAAAAGCTAGGCATGCTCTTTTCAAACAGAAGTTCAACATTTTTTCCCCTAGGGATGAGCCTTCAGATATAAATAGGGAATTGTGTTGGAAACCCTTGCAATGTCTAATAGACAAAGCTTGACCAAAAGCAGAGCAACGTTTTCACGCTGAAATAAGCGCATTTATAGGCTAAAGTGGGGAACTGACATCTCCCTTCCCCTTTCTTTACCTTTCTCTTCCTCTGACTCAATGGATTCAGCGCCACTGGAAGATCTGCTGTTACTAAGTCACTCTGAATGCAAGAAAACATTTTTAGCACTTCTTTTCAATTTTTGAATTCCTGTTAATATCCTGAGCAAATAGTTGTAAGTCAAACCAGCAATTTATTTTAGTGATATATTTCTACAAAAGGATTTAAATATGCAGAATAATCATTTTAAGACATTTCTCTGCTGTTCTAACTTCTATGCTTACAACCTATTTAGAAAAAAACATCTTCATTGAAAGCAAAACTACCGTGATCTCTCAGCTTTTGGAGAGTCTTCACAGCAAAATTCAGGTAAGTTTTTTTACTGCCACAACGATTATAAACAGATTGCTCTTCTATCAGGGCCTATATTTGGGGGGNGAGTGTTAGTGGAGTATGGTATGTTCCACAAAAAGCATTGCCATTTTGAATCTGAAGTGCAACAGCAGACAAAGTCAGATGGATGAGACACCTAGAAAGACAGATTCAGTAGTTATGAAGCAAAGATCTGTGGGGGAAATCAAGTGCTCCAACTCAGAATATAAATCTAATCCTTGTGGGAATTTGAACACTCTTAGGGTAACCATTCCTACGGCTACAGACAGCTTTTTCTGATCCTGCTTCAAAAGGAGGCATTATTACTTTTTTAGGTCAAGAAATGTTTCCTTAATTTTCTTTCTGTAAAGTTGTAAGAAACAGAAGTGAAAGGAAGGTCCAGCACCTTTTAACTATGAAGAAGCACACTCAAAATAAGAAGTATATTCATTAATTCTATGGGGGAAGAAGAAATGCTTCTTGCCTGGTTTTATTTCACTGTTTACACTATCTGCGCAGTCAACAAAAGAGAAGCTCATTTGAGGCATAAACAGTGCATTGTAATAATCACTACAGCAAGTACAATTCACAAGTTGCAATCTCTAAGCCAATTAAAAGAGGAAGTGGAGAACTGATGAAGCTGAGAAATAGCAAAGAAGGAAGTTGAAGGGAAGGTAAAAGAAACATTTAATACGAATGAGGAGTCAGGCATACCAAGGTATGCTGCATAATATAGAGAACACACTGTAAATAGCAGAGTAGTAACATCTCATGTTTTACAAGCTTTCATTCAACATATAATTAAATACACATACCAAGTCTTATCAGGACAACTCCATAAAGTCTTTTGATGTCCAGTGTGCAAGAAATTTAGATCACCCAGAGGTTAAGCTCTGGATATTTGTGCCTGTCAGACCGTATCCCTTGGCTATAAGCTTGAGTAGCTCTTGGTGTGGTGTGGAGAGTAAATACAAGATCAAAGGCTCAAAATGATTGAGAGATTTATGGCTGTTCTTCAAACATGTTTTCCTCCTGTCCTGAATACATCTCAAAGTCATTATTACATTCCAGGAACCCTCCAGTATTCACAAGAAGATTTTTATTTTGCATTTGCAAAAGAAAAACTTTTCCTTTTTAATACTAAAATAGCATGTCTTTAGCACTGCTAATTAGCTTCCAAAAAGACTTGGAGAAAACAAACTGATTGATAACACTGGCAAGTATCAGATCTAGTACATTTTAAATTCTGCTTACTGAAAAGTCTGAAATATTTGTCTTAAAAGACCCCAAAATAATCCAAAAAAGCCCCACCAACATATTGTGCAAGATAAGACCTACTGACTCAATTCAGAAGAGGAATTGTAAAGATCTAGAAAACATTACAAACTTTTTGAATAGCTTCATTCACTGTGCTACAAACTTTGAAGCACTCTGCAAAAATACCCTGACATACCTCTGTCTTGTCTCAAGTGCTACTTTGGCTCGTAAGTCTGGAACTGAAGGCATTTTCTGAGTAGAAACCTTAAAAAAAAATAAACAACAACAACAAAAAAATACTAATGCAGTCAATATGTAAAGAATAGCCCCAAGAACTAAAACCAGTTCAGACATTCTTTTGCCCATCCTCAGAGGGGAAAAAAAAAAAAAAAAGAGTTGAAATCAAACATTACTGAATAGCTATTCAGAAAACTGCACATGACACAGAGCCAGAAACAACCATCAGAAATAGTACCTATAGGGGTTTTCCCTGTTTTAACTAAACAAAGTAGTCTTCTGCTCAATGCTATGTGAAGTATTAAAAAATTTTTTTTAACTTCTTTTTTCTTAGAAAAAGTTTAGTCCTTCAGCAAGCACTGGCAGTTCAGTCATGATTTAAGTCATGCTCTCCTTCTGGCCTTTATTTCAGGCAGTACTTCACCCAGCATAAACTAAGAACCCGATGAAGTAGACTGAAAAAAAAAATATTTTTAGGAACCTATAGCATTTGTTAGACAATGCAGCATAAAGTTTTTGCTTATCACAATATGCTTATAAGCAACACACATGCATGACTTTACTGAAAACAAACTAAATTCTCCCATCACAACCACTTTGATTAACAATTTATATATTTAATTGCTTACTTTTGTGTAGTGCTGGCTAATGCAACCAAGGAAAGTGAAAATACAATTTGCATAGCAATTTGATTAAAGCACACAGGAAACAAAGCATTTTTTTAAAAAAGCTATACTGGTATTTCACATTACTGAATCTACATTATAAAATACTGTTTGAAATTAATTGCAGTTTTTCCACTTCTGTTCCGATTCCTATATCCAAGTTATGCAGCAGTAACTCTAAATAACCTTGTAAGTAAGTAACCTAAGTAAGTAACCTTGCATGGCACAAGAGCAGTCTTTTCAAATTAACTAATATAAAGTTCACAGGGCATTGCTGTTGCAACGTTTCCTTCCAGTAGTACATGAAGATGACCACTGCTGTTCTCGATGGGCTGAACTTCAAGCAAGTTTACACATCAAATATTGCCATGTGTGCAATTCTTCTCTTCTGTGCAGGAGCATTCACTTTGGTTTCTAATAAACTGAGACCTAGATTTCCTCCATGGGCCTATTAAAAACAATAACAGACTCTTTAGGCCAACCATTATGAAGCTCTATACTTCAGTAATATCCTCATGACTCATTCACTCCAATGTTTCAGGATATTCAGTCAAAAAACTCATCAGGAAAATTACAATTCCATCAATATTAGTTATTTTACATTCAGAACAGTTAAGCCACAGTGCTTTGAACCTAAGGCAGTGGTACTCAGAGTTCCTACATTTGTTTATAAGGAGAACAAGAGGCTACTGAATACAGAACTGTCTCTAAAACTTTGCTTATTGCAGTAAAAGTAAGAATGGCTACCCCAAGGCAAGAAGCTATTCAGAGCAATTTTCTACTTCAGGAAACAGACACCTTTACTAACACACATTTTGGAAAGCATATTTGAACTTGACTATATATCACATCCCGTGCTGATATGCTCAGAAAAAAACCCCAAGCATTGAAAGGGAAACAAAATACCTGCTTATCACTGCCCTTCTTTTGTGCTTCTCTTTCAAACTCGTCAAAAAATTTCTGACACTCCTCTAAAGGATCATCTGATTCAGAGAGCTCTGTGTCTTTCCCACTGGGTTCCACTTCCTCAGCAGATGAACTCAGTTATTTCACTTTCTTTCTTGTTTAAGTAACAAGTTGTATATGGGTATGTATCTTCTGGGCTCTTACCCCTATTTTCTTCTATGCTCTGGCTTTCCTCTGTAGTTATTTCCTTATAAGGTCTTCCAATTGTAGTTTCACCTTTTGACGAGTGACCAATACACAAGGCAGACTGGGTTACTCTTCCGCTGCTCACACAGTCTTCATTAGTAGTATGCTCCTGAACAAATGCATTGGACAATATATATTGGTTCCTGCATTCCCTTCCTTCAGAATTCCCTTCTGCATGTCTGCCTCAATAGAAGCAGCTGAAGATAGATGTTTCTCCTTAGTATACGCTAGGATATGTCTCTCCTTCAGAACCTTCAATATATCAGTGTTTACATCAGGCACATAAATCTCATTTGCTTTTGGGAAAACATTGCCTAATTTTTCAGATTTGTTTAAAACTTTGACATTCCTCTGCAAAGTGATAATTTTCTGATTTTTCTTCTGTACACCCAAGCATTTCTGCTATACCACTATCATGTAATTTTTCTGCACATATTACAGCAGCCAGTCCTTTGTCCTTGTTCCCACTTGCACAGCTCCTACTTATTCTTGGCTTTTTATTAACAGCTTCTGGTGGCACATAAATGACAAGGTCACATTCATCATCAGATTCTTAAAGTTTTATTTCAATTTTCACTGGTGAAGAGTTTCTTGACCTCTTTGTGGATACACATCTACTCCTAAATGGAGACATCTTTGAATTCCCGTCCTGGTTTTTGCATGGAAATACTTCTGTTGGCTTACATTGCTGCTTAGCTTTTTCATCCGCATTTGTTACAGAAGAGACAGAGACCTGCAAAATTATTTTGTAGAAAATTATATTCAAGAACAGTTGCTGGGCAACTATAATCAACAATGTATTTTTCTAATTAAAAACCAACAGACATTATTTGTATACCAGGAAACTGAAACCACATGACACGCATGTGCTAAGAAATGCACTACAATGGTTTCCTTCAGAGAAAGTATCTTACTTTAAGATCATTTTCAAGGGTTAAAGTGTTTATAATAATTTAATTGAGAAAACTGTACTGTGAGAGTTCCTTCTGTTCCTCAATTTCATTCTTGACTGAATGTACTGCTAGTTTAATCCCTTTGGGGTTTTGTAAATCATCTGCCTCTCTTAGAGGAAGGACAGCTACGACCTTAAATTAAGTCATCTTAAATTGCAATCCAGATTTCAGCTGAGAAAAAAGAAATAATCTATTTTATTAATTATGCACAAGACTACAAGTCTCATTTTCCCCAAATACTCAGTAACATTTCAAGCCAGGCTTATTTATAATTGCGCACAAACTTTAAGCAGTCTTGAAAGTTGAATTTTCCAGCTGCAGATTTAAGCAACTTCTTTTTAGCTTTTATAGGCTGTAGACTGCTTAACAAACCTCAGACTGACACCATCTCAAGGCACTAGCTCCATCCTCACATGGATACTCTAGCAAATCACGAAATGTAGTGGTTATTACCCTCCCAAAGTTTTAATAATTGTATACAGATCCTGTCATCCAAGAGATCTGTTCGCATCAATTGTGTATTTTAACAACAATACTATTTACATCATCATTTAAAAATGCGTCACCATTTGATTTCAACAATGACTGTATCAGTAATTACAAAACATTTCAGGGAATTACTGGAGAGTCCCATTTTGTTAGTGCATGGGGTCCTTTCCAGGTTACACAAAAATAAGTAATTTTGTCATTAACACAATAACAATACACTTGAACAAGGTGGTACCACAAAGTCTCACTGCCCTATTGTTGTGGGTTAACCCTGCCTGGCAGCTGAGCCCCATGCAGCCTCCCTCTCACTTCCCCAGTGGGATGGGGCAGAGAATCAGAAGGGCAAAAGTGAGAAACCTTGTGGGTTGAGATAAGACAGTTTAATAGGTAAAACAAAGTTGTGCACACAAGCAAAGCAAAATAAGGAATTAATGCACTATTTCCCATAGGCAGGCAGATGTTTAGCCACGTCCAGGAAAGCAGGACTTCATAGTGCCTATGACTTCAGATGCCTCCCCTTCCTCCTTCTTTCCCCAGCTTTCATTGCCAAGCACATCATCATATGTGTTTGGAGTATCCTTTTGGTCAGTTGGGGTCAGCTGTCCTAGCTGTGTCCCTTCCCAGCTTCTTGCCCACTCCCAGCCTGCTCATTAGCAGGGCAGCATGAGAAACAGAGAAGCTCTTGAGGCTGTACAAACACCCTTCAGCAATAGCTAAAATGGATGTGTCGTCAACATTGCTCTGGTCAGAAACACAAAACTTAGCACCAAACAAAGAGAACTTAGTCCATCCCAGCCAAAACCTCTCTACCTCAAAGAAACACTCTGAGTCATTATGAGCTGGTAACAGTTCTTATCAGAAATACAAATAATCTGAGAGAGGTAATGTTTCCCAAGCTTTTATACAGGTGAGATACCATTTAGACTATAATCCATATTATAGGATTACTCTTTGACTAACTAGAGCCTAAGCAAACCTTCAGTATCTGAGCTTCAAGCTTGCTAGAAATTGCAGAAGCCATTTAATGACATTTGGTTGCTTGAAAGGAAACACCTATGGACTCAGCCTTTGACAAGTCACACTTCAGTGCACAGCTAGTTACCTACAAAATCAGCAAATAGAAGTCAGGAAGGGAATGACTCCACGCTGATTTGGTTTTTTTCCCCTGACTGCCAAAGATCTCAGCAGCCATCAAATTATCCCAGTACTTTTTCCAGGCTGCAGTTCTTTATGCTTAGAAATATTTGAGAAAGAAATAAAACATTAACCTTTCCAGGTAACTGAAAACCGAGGTACTTATTGTGGAAAAGAAAGCTCCCGCTGCACAGAAAGAGACTACATGCAGAGTGAGAACCTGCACTGTGACTGAAGTTTTGGCACTCCTGAGCTGCGAAGGCAGAAAAACAGTAGCAACTCCTCCTAAAACACAGATATAGAGTAAGAGGCACTTTGATGGTTCCATGGATTACATACTTATCAAGCAACCCTTAAAACGATCAGTGTAATCCACAGCAAGTTATGTGAAAGAGATCCGCCCAAGTTCAAGGTAATTGGAAAGCAGCTACTTGATTCTAATTACAAGCTTTTCAAGTTCAGTTCAGAAGAGGTTGCTTTTTTCATCAAGATAGGCTGTTAGTATTGCTAAGTTTTGTGGTGCCCATTTTAAAATCATTTTAATCCTCTGCCCCTTGCCTGTTGTACCCATTTGGCTTTACTGACAACAGTTTGAGCACACTATTTCCACTAACGAGATGTAGCTTACAGCTGCCTGAAAACACCTGGTCATAAGACGAACATGACAAATATCAAACAAGCTAGCTACAAATCTTAATACTCATTACACTTAAGAAGAAAGCGGAGTACCGTGGGAGAGGCATACTAAAGCTTCAGTAGAAAATCCTGGTTATTCACAGATGTGCAAGCTGGCTGTTTGCAGACTGCTAATGCTGGTAGGAAAGAAAGTGTCTTACAAAGATTAAAAGCAATTTGGACTACAACTTCTGCTCTTCATTACAAGGGCTACAGGTCACACACCACAATGGAAAGATGATATCCTCCAACCAACAAAGCGGGAAGCCACCAGCTTTTATTATACTATCACACAGTGGTTTCAGCAATCCTCCCGAGTCCAGCTTCCTGAAGCTGAACCCCAGGCACAAACACCAGCTTATATGCTCATCCTAGTATTGTCACAGCTGTTTGCCGAGGAAGGGGTGTTGAATTAATTATTTTTTCCTCTCCTACTAGCAAAGAGAAAGCAAGACCATCAAGACCTCCTATCGTGTCATGCCACCCCTCAGCTCTCACGCGCAGCACTACAGCTCTTGATTTAACCACCATTCTCAAACGGCAGGACTAAAGCCATGCCCGCGCCTCAGCGCCTTCAGGGCACCTACCACTGCCACCTCCCACGACAGCGTGTCCGCTAGAAAGCCATCCCCCGCGCCCCCACGACCGGCGGGGCCCTGCTCCCTCAGCGCGGCAGCCCCCCGCCAAGCCCCCAGCCCCTGAAGAGGCGCGGCGGGACGAGACAGGCCGGCCCATCCCTCCCGCCATCCTCACCCTGCCAACGGCGGGCCGCGGCGCGGCTGAGGGCGGCTTCCCGCGGCTCGACGTCTTGTGCCGGTACGGGCAGCCCCTACCCGCGGCACTGCCGAAGGGACAGAGGGAAACCCCGAAGCAGCAAGCGGGGCGCAACGCGCATCCCCTCCACCCACCCCCTTTCCCCAAGCGGCGGCCGCCGCCGCCGCCGGTTGGGCGTGAGGAGAAAGCGCGGGAAATCGCCAATGGCTCGCGGCCGCCCAATGGGAGCGGAGGGGATGAGGCGCGGAGGGGGCGGAGCCCCAGCGGGCAGCCCCGCCCCCTCCGGGAGCTGTGAGGGAGTGGGGCGGGGGGTCGGCGGCCGGGAAGAGGAAGGGGAAGCGGTAAAGGGGGCACGGCAGCCCCGTCTGGCGGGGAAGGGGTCCGCGGCTGTTGGCGGGAGGCGCTGGCAAAGCCGGAGGGGCACGGAGCGGGCCCTCCCGGCGGGGACCCGGCCCGTGAGGAGCTGCCTCGGCGCGGCGGGTGAAGGTGCCGGTCAGCGTTCGCGGTGGCGGTGTGAGGAGCGAGTGTCCCGCTGATACAAAACCGGGTTTTCAGGCAGGTGCTGAAATGGTTAAAGTCCAGGCAGGATGGAGATAATGTAGAAAGAGATAACTGCAGAGAACTCCGACAGCATGGACTGCAACCCAAGGCCGGAGCAGGAGGCCGGTGCCAGTCGCTCTGGGAGGTTCAGCGCACAGTTACGAGGCTGATAGGAGGGGAATCTGCGGGACGGAGCGCAAAGCTCACCCAAAGAATAACAAGGTGGCCCCTTCAAGAAGAGAGAAGAAACCACTAAGGGCTCTCGGGACCACCGCTAGGGAAGAAAAGTGCACTTACGGCTGGGAGGGGTTAATGAAATAATTTTCATATGTATAAATCGCATGAATATGTAAAACCTACATTGTAATAAGCAGGGTCTGGCTAGAAGCTGTGGTACACTCGCTGGGCAGAGTGATCCCCCGTGCACCCAGCGCTGCAATAGAGAGAATGCCTGCTGCTTAATACTGCATTGGTGTTAAGGAGTTTATTCCCGATTTCAGTGACACCGCCTCCAGCGGGCACCCGTTGAGGGCAAAGGAAGGGGGTGCCAGGGGAGCTGTGCGGATCGGCTGCCTCACAGCCCTGCAGCCCCTACTGGTGAGGAAAGCTGGCATGTTGCGCTGGGGGGACACCTGCGCTTTGTGGGGAAGTGCGGTGTTGTCTGGCGTGTGGGGTGCCCCGGCTGCAGGTGTTTGTTTGTGAGCTATGTGTCTGGGCTGCCGTTTGGGGCACTCAGGTCCGGACAGCCGTTCGTCCCAGTTGAAGGAGAGCTACCCACCCTCCTGCGAAGAGGCTTGCTGGGCTCTGGGGGCTGTGACGGCTGGATCCACATCATCTGGAATGAGCAGCACGACCCGCAGCCCACCACTGAGAACAGACGTCAGGGTGCATTTGCTTCATGGGTCCATCTGTCCCAGTGCTCTGCCTCCTCCAGGTGCCAGGAGCCAGGTGGCGGGGGAGCTGTAGGAACAGAGCAGGAGTATACAAGTCTTCCCCTGAGTACCCTCCAGGCCCCTGTGTAGGGGGGTTGGTAAGCTTGCCTCTTGAGTAGTATGCAATGGCTTGTCTAGCATGCTCACTGCGAGGACAGCCTCTGTTACGTACTTTGAACCTTGCTCCTACAGGTTTAATTACTTGCTTTTATTACTGGAATGGGTAGTCAGTTGCTATCTGTTTTATCTGTGGCACTCGATATTTATAGTAGACTCTCCCCTCCCTTCCAACACATAACTTTTTCAGCCCACTTTTATGATTGCTGTTGTAGAAGCAGCTCTGTTCTGCTGATGATCCTTGTTCAACCTACCTTGTAACTTTTCCGGTTTTGCCTCTTGCATCTAAGTGTAAGGGGCCACAATTACACTCAATGTTCAAAATGTTAATTAACCAGGAATTTGTGGCACAGCACCATCATGTTTTATGGGCCATTCTGCATTCTTTTCCTATTGATTCTAGTAGGTTGAGTCATCTACACTGTCAACTCATACAGCTGGGATGAGGTTGAGTACCACCTCTAAGGCAAAACTTTCATATAGTCATGGGCAATTTCAAAACATGGAAAACATGAAAATGATAACAAGGCAAAGAATGAAGAAACTAGCTGAAAATGGGCTGTTAATGTAACTGTCTACTTCTGGCCAATAATGTGGCTGGAAAAAGGAAATCTGCTCTGTTGGGTGCCAAAGAAGGTAATAACTAAATAGCAATATATAAGAAAGAATGAAAAAAAGTCTGGCTTTGCTATCACATATTTCTGCATTATGGGACAAGTTACTTTCAGAACTTAAGTAATTATGGCTTCTTCTGTGCACTGGATCATGAAAGTTAATGAAAGGATTGCTGGGTTTTGAGCTGGCTTCAGAAGACCATAGCCAGGCAATTTTTCTAAATCCGTTGCATTGCCTTGAAGGTCATACATTTTGGCTGTAATCTGGAAACAACAGGGTTTTGTGCACTGCTGCTTAAAGTTTCTCTATAGACTATTCTCTACTGATCCTGTGGGTCTTGTTGCACTTTCCTCCCCCATGTCGGAGTAGTGTCAACTGAAGAATTGTTGTTACTGTCTGGGAATGGCAAAGACAGGTATGATATTCTGGGTTTGGGGTGGCATGTAAAAAGCAGAGGAAATAGAAAAATCACATTCGCTTAAGATATCTGCCAAGAGATCATTTTTTCTCTTAAAAATACCTGCCTTGCTGTTATTTGGGCTTGCATGTTACTGCATACATACAAACAGCATACAGGGCTGTTATGTACATAAACATTCCAAAATGCACATATGCTTGCATAACTTTCCCAAACAGGATATTTTAAAAACAAGGTTAGTTAATTTTTACTCAAAATAATCCTAATTTAATAAGTAATTATTGTTCAGAGATATATCGCTACATTCCTATTCAGTGTGTGCCACTAATGTTGGATTGCTTGAATTCATTTCAGGAAGTCGTGTTTCAGCTGTTCCTTTTTAACTTGAGGAATAATGTGGAGCTGTCTTCTGGCTATGGTTGTATCTCCTGGCACTTGATTCTGAAGCAATTAATGTTTGACTGCAAACATTTATGATCTAATTTTAATTACACATCACTGTCTTACCAGAATATAAATTTTACTCTGTCCTGCCATGAAATTCCAAGTTATAAATGTAGTGAATCACAAGTACTGTTTACATAAACATAGTTGCGTATATACCAACATCTGAGTTACAGAGCTTGTCAGTCACTGTCAATGAGAGTCTATTTACTTGGGGTCTCTATTGAAGTCTTCATATGAAGGAATACTGCTGAGATTTGATGCATTAGAAATCGGTGGTATATCAACCATAGCATTTATGATAGGTAATGTTTCTGATTTTGTGTTTTTCCCTTTATTCTGTATGTTTGATGCCCTTTTCCCACCCCACTGGCTGCTTTCTGCACGTCAGGAAACTGAAGAATCAGGAACTTCCTGCAGAGGGTCAAAGTAAGATGCAGAAGCATCTCTATTGTTCACTGGAGTTTTCCTGGGAATGCACCAGAAAGAATCCAGGAACACAGAACGAAAATCATTATGTTATTCTAATCAGAGGAATCCAATAGAAATTTAACAGGTACCGTTGAAGATGGATAATAAATTACTAAACTTTCTTTTTAATTTTTCAAGATTTGAACTGTCAAAAGCAAGCATCTCAACTTACAAAGAAATGTTTAGTACATACAGTCTTGGTATTAATTTTTAATAATTTTAATTTTTTTAATAGTTTCTGCTTTTCATTTGGGGGGGAAAAGTAAGCAAATTAACTATATGTGTGTACAGCCTTTCTGAGCTTTTATCACATTTTTGCATAGTCTTTAATCCTATGTTTGGAGTAGCACCTTACTTTACTATCCAAATAATAAAGAAAAGCACAGTGCATGATTGGAAAACTTACCATTTTTGCATTCTGCGCCTGATGAAAGCCATGCACCAGCATATCACGAATATGAAGAAGCAGGCAAGAGTTATACGTGACACAAGCAACATTACATTTACTTTAGAATCTTCTTGTCTGATTTCTTGAGCTGTGTTCCTTCGAAGCAAATCAGCATTGTCCGACACTACAACAGTAAAGCACACCACACCACTAGTATGCACACAGGACAAATTGATGTACGTGGAAATGGATTATATCTATGCGATTTGCAAATAAAAATAAGCACTCTTAATAAAAGAACTAGTTCTGTGAAAACTCAAATCCAGGAGAAGGTAAGCGTGCCTGTCTGGAAAGACCCCACAAATTACGCTGGGGTAAAGAGGCCATCTACTTAATATAACACGATGGCTCTTTAGTTTCTTTAGTCTTACAAGTGGAGCCGCAGAG
The DNA here is from genome assembly GCA_008711295.1 of Anarhynchus alexandrinus. NCBI lineage: Eukaryota > Metazoa > Chordata > Aves > Charadriiformes > Charadriidae > Anarhynchus > Anarhynchus alexandrinus. Next base: position 3,136,740 of record VUYV01000023.1, on the reverse strand, counting down.
GGCCCTGTGGATGTAGGACTGAGCAGCTCCTCTTCCACAAACCGTGCCATGGCTTCATCAGGGGAGGAGGTGCATTTGATACTGTCAGTTGTAACAGATCCTATTTTAAAAAACGAAAGAAAAAAGCCTTCTGCTCTGAAGAGTCTTACTGCAACATACATCCTGCGACTCAATCTACAGGCATAGGATTCAACACAACTTTCAGTTCTCATCTATTATATTTGCTTGACTGTAAGCTACAACTGTTTCAAACTGATTACAAGGTTTTTGTCTAAACTCTAAGGACTTCATTGCTTCAAAATACAATGTTCTTTGTTCAGTTAATGTAGAGCATAGACCTCTACTAATACTTGGCATGGTTCATTTTAAATGAAAAACCAAGGAAACGTGTCCTATTCCTGATCTGTAACAGTTTTTCAAACTACCCGTGTGACTGTCACTGTGCCAGAGCCTTTTAAAGAAATGTTATGGTCTGAGAATCTTTCTAGCTTATGTGAACTGAAAAAAAGAGCAAAAAAAGAAGATTCAAAGTACAAAGCGCCAAGGTTTTACATCAGTAAGTCACATAGCTCCCTCTGCTGACGACAGAAAGAAAAGTCAGGCTTTTAAGAGGTAAATGAAAAAATGTGCGCTGAGAGGAAAGAGTGTTGCAGAACAAAAAAATGAAGAAAACCCGAAGGCTGAGAACAATATAATTCTACTAGGAGAACAGAAGTCCATAGTTTGTAAATACTTATTTAATCAACACTAACATAAGCTGACGTACTGTTGACCCATGTTACTCACATAAGCAGGAATTTTAAAGTTGATAGAATAATTCAAAGATGAGAAAGAGAAGCATTTCTGGTGTGGCACACACCGATCCAGTATGTAGCTTTTGGCAGTTTCATAAAATGGGGTTTGGGTCAGTAAAACAAACTGTGATCTTACAGCCATCACCCTTCCTAGAGGCATTCAGTTTTGGTTGTAACAGTCCCTCCTTTCTCAAGCTTGCCTTAGGACATGAGCACTTGAACTCTTTTTGGTGTAAAACGTGGCATGTCTTTTTTAACATCAGAGACAAGTGCACCTCTCTCTGGAGACAAAGAAAGCTTCAAGCTCTGTCTGAGGCAGACTGTATTCAGGTGATAAATCCCTCACTGAGGATGAGAGGAATAACAGAGAGGCAACTTGCGCGTGATAATTTCCTGCACAGTCATGTCAGGCAGTGCACAGAGCTGTCCACAAGGAACAGAATGGGACCCCTATGTTTAAGCATAGCATGGTGGCACTAAAAATTAGGGTTCATGTTCTGAGGAGCCTAGAAGTGATTGATTGACTAGTGAATGAACAGGGACATAAAGCAACATTAAGAGCTGCCAGGCAGTTTGTGGTGCAAGACATAAGCAAATGTGATTTTGAGCTGAGAGGTTGAGTTAGCAGAACTGGTCACATGGTAAAACGGAGGCTATGGGAAAAAACAAACACCTAAACCAGCATTTTGGAAGATATTGAAGGAAGGGGACTGAAGTGAAGAAGGAATAAGAAACTCTGGGTAGTCATCAACAGTTTTTACCCCAAGGTCCAATGATGTTGTATCACCAAACTGGAGGCGCACTCCTTATCCTCCTTGTATTGCTGCTGTGGAGAGGATGAAAGATGAATGGAAGAAAAATGAAGTGAGGATGACATAGAGGAGGAAGGGAAAGAAGAGAAGAAAAAACTAACCAATCTTGCCAATGTTTAACCAAAACCACTAGCTTAAAATTGTCCTTCCCCTTTACACTGTAAGTTGTCTTGGAATCAGTGTGATGCTCTTTCAACACTTTGATTCAACAAGTGCAGCTAACAGAGGAGCCCAGAGGTCCAGCAGTTTGCAGTTTGTGCCGAAGGAGGCATGAACTCTGCTGAGAGCCGTACATGTGTGCTCAGCGACGGTGGTGATGCGCCACCGGTCACAGTCCTGAGCACCCACTCACCTGAGCACCAACTGCACCTGATCTTGACCTGCATGGGACTGCCATAGGAGGATGCAGATAGCCAGGTGTGGGGCTGAATGCAGTACAGGGGACTGGGGCCTTGCTGAGGCCAGGGTGGGGTGATGGTGCCTTTGCTCACAGGGGCTGTGTGCTGTTGGAGGCTCTCTGTTGCCAAGTAAAGGAGCAGCAAGAGAAGGTCAACAGACTGCACAGTCTCAGATCAATCAAGAAGGAGCATAACTGGGTCATGTCCAAACAAGAGCCTGAACATCCAGTTGTCCCAAAGAAGGGGCAGGCAGAGTCTGTGCTTATCAAGCTGGCAAAGGGAGACTCCTTCAATGATGAAGGCTGGGAGCTGATGACTTCTTGCACCAGGAGGACCACTCCTGCTGCACCTGTAGATCTTCAGCTACAGAGCAGGTTCAGTGTCCTAACAACAGCAGAGGAGCTCAGAGCTGTGTCTGATGAAGGAGGCAAGCCAGCAGAGCCTGAGCCATGCAGCAACACCAGGAGGAAGTGTGGGAGACTTTCTGCCACTGGGACAGGTGCCCCACCTGCTGACCCAGCCTGCTGCAGGGGGGAGTTGCTCCTTGACAAGGGCTTGTACATTGTGGAGAGACTGCTGGTGCCTGTCCAGCCCCTGGACTAGTACCTGGACCAAGCGATGCTGCCAAGAAGGTCTGGAGTGCACCATCTCCTGCAAATGCATGGTAAAACATCTGTATAAGCATTTTCACTGCTGTTCAAATTACTGACTTGCTGGAGAACACACATGGGCAATACTGCCATGCATCTGATCTGCCGTAACTGAAGCTAAACTAACAGGATGGTACTTCTTAGTGTAGCTTGTACTTATTATTGCAGTAATGCTATTGGAGTATCGGAGCCAGCCAAGTCAGAGTACAGCGCAAACAACACGTGACAGCATAGTAGTCACAAAGTGGATTCTGAGGTACCTTTTGTTTTCTTGCAGAAGGTATGGATACCAAAAGTAGCAAACACATGATTTAGGTCTCTGCTTGAGGTAGCACAACAACAGATTTAAATCATCCCTGAATTAGGGATGTCCAAAAATTGTTTTCAAAACTGACATTTGTTTGTTTGCATGGCCTAAACCACCTTCCAACTTTAACAATGGGACACTGAAATTATCCAGATTTGTTATGTAGGTATTTTGCTTCCATACAGAGAAAATTAAGAGATACATGTACATCTGTATTATACAGATAATCTATAACAGGTTTAATTTCAGGCTACTAGTTCTTAGTTGTCTTGCAATTGATTTACAATGACCTAATTGTCTTATTACTTGCTTTCCTCCTTTTACCATAGATCACAGATTCTCTTCCATTTTCATTTTTCAAGAAATAATTATACTGCCTGCCATCTTAATGCATAAGCATTGCTAAAGGATCAAAGTTAATGAGATCCATCTTGTTAATTTCCTGTCATGGCCTTTGGAAGTGCATTACTTTCCAAACATAAATACATATTCTATTTAGGACTTCCTGTCTATAACCTCGTTGAGTGCTCCAGAAGGGGATCAGTTGAGTGTTCACCAGAGCTGATAGTACCTGCTGCCTGTGGAGGATGTTCTTGGGCCAAATGATGTAATTTTCTATGATTTCCTCACTTGATTTTTCCCAAAACAAGTACCAGAGGACATACTAACAAAAAAATCCACAAACATACATAAAAAAACCTCCCAACCAAAATCCCAAAACCCAAAGAAGGAACAAAAAACTCCGAACAGAATATAATGTGAGGAACTTCATACAAACCTATGAAATAATTGCTGCTCAGAAAAGTCTGAAGTCCATTTCATTCTGCCCATCAATCACAGAATTAGATTTTTAGTTAAAATCTGCAAGCACAGTACGTTGCATTTCACTTTGAAAGAAAATACAGCTTTTTCCATCTCAAAATTAAAAAGTTATATAGTAATTACACAGCAGCCTTAAGCACTGGCAGCTCCAGTGCCATTTCTAGCATGCTGATTCCTTGCCATAGCTTTACTCTGAGCAGGATTTTAGGGATTTACTTGCATGAACTTGGGTTCGACAACCGAGAAGAAGGCTCACGGACTTTCACCTACAGAAGGAACAAGATAACAGGATTTAGACATTTCCTCATTTTTTTCATATCACTGTAGGGTCAGAACAGAAGGCCAAAGGCAGTGCAGCATAGACACTTAGAAATAAAACAAGAAGAAGAAGAACAACAACAAAACCAACGACGACAACAACAACAAAACAACAAGAAAACCCAACCTGAAGTGTTTGATGTCTGGACAGTCAAAACAGCTACAGAAGAGACATTCTGATTTCATGTTATTGAAATATAAAAAGTACATGGGCCACAGCTGAAATACATACATTCACATAGGAATTAGAAGAATAGAAAAAATACCATTTCCGAATTTCCACTTGAAAAAGGGTAATCGGCAACACTTTCCAGTGGTTTCACTAGGAAAAGTTAAAGACCAAACTTAGCTCTCTTTATGGTCTTTTATTCTTTTACTGGTTCAAACAAAAAGCTTTCTCCATTACTCAGCTCCTGCTGCTGGTTGCTCTACGCTGTACCTCTCATTCTTTTTGAGTAAAGCAGAAGCCTTTTTCATCCTTCTGAAGGTGGCACATAACAAATCCTAGCTGGATCTGATAATGGGCCTCTGGCTGGGCCACAGACCCTCAGGGAACAGCCAACCTGTTACAACAATTAAGTGTTTTGAATGAATGCGTCAGGTCCACTTTGGATCCTGCAAAGCCACCTCCAAACTAAGAATGGGGAATGGCAATCAAATACAGTCCCATTTGTTATTCTAGTCTGTGAATGAGTGAGCGGCTGCAGGAAGGCTTTTATAGAGGTCAAACTTGCTTTATAGAGGTCAAACTTTCAGACCTTTGTTTGAGTTCAGGTGTGGGTTTTGTTGTGTTCCTGTGCCAGTAGTTTGATAGCTTTTCAGAGACCGGTTTGCATCATGACAACTGGTGGAGACGCAAGAGCCCACAAATCAGAAGTAGCAAACTGAAGGCATTGTGTGTCCCAGCATCTGAAGTGGCAGTGTCAAAACCAGCAGTGTGGGCTGACCTTCAGCATCGCTCTCCAGGCCTGCAGAGTAAACCTATCAGGTTGCTTTGTTGTTGATTGTGTTTTTTTGTTTTTCTTTGCTAAGATATGTTTCTTCTCTGCTGCATTTTCTATTTTGGAATTGTTTTTGCCAATGGGCTGGCATAAAGAATGATTCATATAGGTCCATCCAGTGAGATCAGCTTGTGAAATGTCAGTTAATATCAACAAAATGCTGTGTCAGACTAAGGAAGCAGCTTTACCACAGGTCCTGCTCATCTGCAGGAACATTCAGGTTGTTTGAGATGGGGATTTTTTGAGGGTCAGTCACACATCACAAAGGTCAGGCTCATACTCCGGCAACACATAGGTGACACTTAAAAGCTGAGTCTTTTGAGTCAACTCAACCCTTTCCTTTAGCCTAATCTTCCTCACGTTTTTATAACCACATGTCACGTTCAAGTAACTCAGGGCTACAGTATAGGCCGGGCAAGTCTGATTTCACTGCTGTGGACGATGAGCTCAGAAGTACATCACCAGCAGGTCGGCTGAGTGATGGGCTCCAAACACCACCACTAAAACAACACAACACAGTGTTTCTGTAATTTTCTTTCTTATACTGATTTTTTTTTTTTCTGCTAGGAAAATCTAGCACTGGAATGCTTAATGAAGGATGTCCTGTCAGTGAAACCTGCTTACTAAGGAAACCAGCTCTGCTGCTCAGGCTACATGCACCAGCTCAGAAATGTATGTATTGTATACCACCCAGTTTGAGAAGGATAAATGCAGTGTGTTAGATTATTAAGATTTTTGAGGTTTTATCCCTGAAGAGTTTCTCAACTGGTATATACCATTTACCTCCTCACCCTTGATCATGTCATAGCTACTTAAATTACGCAGGTAGGCAGATAATTTGGGCATAATATTAATATGGTTATTATGATAGCAACTGGGAGGGCAAGTGACTTAATTCTTGGCCTTAACTGTTCAGGTCTTACATCTGCCACTGAAACTACTGGTAAGTGTGAGAGTTACTAGACTGCACTGTTAGTGTATTTCTCTGATAATTTGCTAAGAGAAAACTCTCAGAAAGTCAAAACAGGTGGAGGTTTGTGGTTTTTTTTCTGTTAACATAGTATAAAGTGCACATGCATTTAGTTTACTGAGCACTTGTCTGTTGGGAGCAGAACGCAGCAATTTGTGGAAACATCTGATGATTTTTACAGCTTGAGCCCAGGAGAGCCTGAAAGGCTCTGGGACTGTGACTGAAATGCACTCCAGCGCAGCATGCCAGCATACAGCGCGGATAATCACTCACAGCTGAACTTGGACCTATCTGCAGGCTGAGGAGATCTTCCAAACCTGGGCCTGAATTCTGCTGCTGTCACTGCATCCACTGACTCTCTTTTCCCTCATGAATATGGACACCACTGGGTAGAAAACAAATTGTTTGATGATTTGTCTAAAATGACAGCACCACTGAGCCAGAGGCTGTCAGCAACAAAGGCTGCAGCCGAGTTCAGTGGGTTCACAGGCACTTTGCTGTTTTGCTGCTCCATCCACATGAAGGTGGGCGCGTTCAGCAAACTGATTGCCTCACTCGGCGAGAGTGATACCGCTTCTTGGAAGTCAGCCTCTTGCAACGAACAGCAACGACATCTACGGGTACTGCCAGCTGACAGAAGTTGGCCATTTTAAGGCAGAAAGTAACACGACAGGTCCTTAACACTGAACCAAAAAAACAATTGTCCTGATTCACAGAGCTGACTGGCCTGACAAGATTTTGCAGTGCTGTCGGAGGACTCCGTGACACAACTCATGCTGATACAATATAAACATCAAATTTTAGAATGGTTTATTTTTTGTTTCGTGGTGGTGGTGTTGGGGTTGTTTTTCTGTTCGACTGCTAGAATGCAATAGAATTTGGCTTACAGCAGGAGAGGGGCTCGATTTACTGTTTACACAATGAGATGCCACCTCCCCTTCTAACGACTGCTGCCCCTTGTGCCGCATTTATTAGTGAATGGTTAGTAATTACCTACAGTATGGCTTTTAGGGGCGCAAGTGAGTAATGCATGGCTTTTACTCTGCTACTAATGGTGCCAGAATGGCTCTACTTACCAAAATGCATACAGCAGGTGGGTGACACCTTCAGATGACCAGTCAATTTACTTGAATTGCTCTAATTGCTGTGACATATTAAAGACAATCCAAGGGCTCAAATCATGAGGTCCATCTGCTGTATCTTAGAACTGGTTTTATTTATTTATGCAAGAACTATTTCTTTAATGAGGCAGATCTGTTTGTTTTCCACTGTGTCTCTTGCTGGGTTTGCCTCACTTATTTTACGCCGGCTCTGAGGACTGTGGAGAGCAGCATGGAATAGAAAAGGGAGGCTGAATCCTGCTTTGCCATTGTATTGTGCAGCAGAACATACCATCATCCCAGCTCCAGTGGCAATGACACATCTGAGACAACTTCTCCAGTGCAGCAGGGCATGTGGGATGTAACAGCCAGTCTCACCTCTCTCCTGCTGCTCCACTCCCTGGCTGACCCAGGAGGTGCCCTCCGCTTGCTGTTCAGCTTTGTGGAGTCAGGCCGGGGAAGAAGATGGAGACGTGCAGCAAAGGTGGAGAGGGAGGGTTTACTGCGGCTCTTTCCCCTCTTCTGGCCTAGGCAGGGAAACTGACAAAGGCACACTAGAGAGCCTCTACACTGCTGTAATCACAGGTCCACCACACCAGTGGACTGGAGGCAGTACTGAGGGTTGCTAGTCCAACCCCATAATGAGACCAGGGTCACTTTGAACAGGTTGCTCAGGGTTGTGTCCAGTTGGGTTTCTTGTCTCCAAGGATGGAGACCCCACAACCTCTCTGGGCAACCTTCTCCAGTGTTTGAGCACCTTCACAGAGAAAAAGGTTTTACTTAAGTTTAAATAGGTGTTTCCTGTACTTCCGTTTCTGTCCATTGCTTCTGTCATTGGATCCCACTGAAAAGAGTCTGTCTGTCTTCTTCACTCACCTCATCAAATATTCATACATATGGATAACATCTCCCATGGGCCTTCTCCAGGCTGAACAGTCCCATCTCTTTCAGCCTCTCCTTGTGTGAGAGATGCTCCTGTCCATTCATCATCCTTATGGCTCTTTTCTGCACTTGCTCTAGTCTGTACTGTCTCTTGTACAGCTGAGCCCAGGACTGGACCCAGCACTCCAGGCATTTCTCACCAGGGCTGAGCACGGGGGAAGGATCAGCCCTTGACCTGCATAGTGACACTTCTAATGCAGCCCCGGAGGCTGTTGGCCTTGTTTGCCATGAGGGCAGATTGCTGGGTCACGGTCAGCTTGCTGTCCATCAGGACCCCCAGGTCCTTCCCTGCCAAGCTGCTTTCCAACTGGGTGGCCACCTGCATATACTGATGCCTGGGGCTGTTCCTCACCAGGTGCAGGGACTTTGCATTTCCATTTATTAAACCTCATGAGGTTCCCATTGGCTTTTTTCCCCAACCTACTGAGGGGCCCTCTGAATGTTGGCACAGCCCTCTGGTGTATCGATGTGCGCATGCTACCCTGAGACCTTCCTGCTACCCTCGCCTTTGGGCTTCTTTCAGCTCTACCAAATTCCTCAGCTTCCCTCAGCAGCTCTTTTCCAGTTACTCCATTAGTCACAGCATCTCTCATTTTCAGCTCCTCCCCACCATCAGAGACACCCAAAGCCCAGCATCAGCTCTTCTTCTCCTGGCTGCTGTCTTTACATAGCCAGCAGCCATTCTTAACCCGTATGCTCCTGCTCCTCTCAAGCTCTGTAACTGACTCAGATTCAGTATACAGTAGCTTTATATACAATAGTGCATACATATATATATGGTTATATATGATTTAGGAATCAGGCCAAAGGGCCAAGAGACAGTCCAAAGAGCTGTAAGTCCATATGCTGGAGATAGATAGTTTCTATCTTCCTGTTAGACCCCCATTTCCTTCTGTGGCAGCCAAATTTTAACCAAGGCTCTTTAGTTCTGTTTTTAGGAGATGAAACTTTGCCTTGAACTGGCTTGGTGCTACTTACATGTCCTTCCTGTCTTAGACTGTCCCATCAGGAACTAGACGAAGAACACGATGAAACCCATGAGTTACCCAGGCTTGAAGAACTGACAGGCAAGAACTAGCAGGCCAGCTCAGCTAAAGAAAGGCTACTTGCATGGCTAGTCTGATCCCGCGTGTCGGTGAGAGACTGGCCAGTTTTCATTAGCATGACATTTGGTCGATTTTTCTTGGTGTCGCATCGGTGCCTGGAGGGCTGTGAGGAAGTTGGTTTATCGGCAGTGATGGATCTCACTCACCTCTAAGTCCTGTCAGCCTACCAGGAAATTCTACCCCGCGGCATGAAAATCACATGCATTTTTCTTGCTGAAGAGTTAGATCCCAAACAACTTCACAACACTTCTGCAAGGTTATGTTTCTTTTATTCATATTTGGATTTCATTGCTTCATCCACTAGGACTGATTTGAAAAGTAATCTTTCCTTTTCTTTTAATGACTACAACAGTTAGTGTTCGTCTCTCTTCTCACACAGTCGAACCACCATTTAATAACAAACAGAACTAAAAGAGCTTAAGACACATCTGACATCATTAAAAAATATTAACATATCAAACAGTGCTGAAGCATGGAGGAGGAAAAGGAATCAACAACGTATTTCTTGGAAAGATGCATCCTCCTTAAAAATTATGAAAATAAAAAGCATGTTCTGTGGGGAAAAGCAGGGAGTGTACACATGCACACACTGCTACTTCCACATCCATATCCCCACCCAGACATATACACAAACGTACATATGTGTGCACACACATACACGCACACATTAGACTGGACAAGTAATGTATTTTTTTCCCTGTGAGAATATTATTATAACTCTTTATTATATTATATCTGTCTTTAAAAGAGGAAAAATTATTAAAGCAGAAAAGAAACAACTACTTTAATAGCTCTAACTTATTTGGCTAAACCTTGAAAAACATTGCCTCTTTATTTATCATGAAATACCTGAAAAATCAAGTTTGATCATTTTAGATCTAAATGTATACCGCTACCAGGTTCTTATATCGATTCGGCTTGTTTTGCCCTGGGAACAGTCTCCATAATTATTAAAAATGTCTTTCATTTCTTCCAATACATAGGAAAAAATGTCTGAACACTGACCACTTGTCTATACTGGGTCTCCCAGCATCATCCCCGTTCTAAAGCACTTAAAGCATGTTATATAATAGCAAGCATACTTCTGTTTTATACATAGTGCATCCTGTTTTGCAGTGCTTGGAGGTACCTCCTGCTCTCTGCTTCTGCTCTTCTGAATGGATAATGGAAAACCAACCCTTGGTGGTCTCTCTTTAGAGTGTGTAGGTGAAAGGTATCCTTTCTGGTGGCACAGAGAGAGGTGAGAAAGCTGCTTTTTGTAACAACATTGTCCTTGGAGAAGCAAAGAGAAGGTTAAAAGGCAGAAGGACAGCTCTGAGACCTCACTCCTGGGAAATGTGAGAAACCTGAAGAACACACAGAAAAGGTAAAAAGCTAAAAGAAGGAATGGCTTTTTGTGAGAGGGCTCCAGAATGTGTAATTTATTCAACCCCAAGTACAAAGGTGCTATAAGACCCTTTTAGTTTATCTTTAATAGAGACTCAGTAATAGTGGCTCCCTGACTACAAAGGGTACTGTTCTCTGTGTTGTTTCCACAGAGCCCCAGAAACTTTCTTGCACATGATCACTGGGACAATGTTTACCCTTTAGGTTTTTCTGCATGTCTTGAGCAGTTGTCTGTAGGTCTCCATAGAGCTACATGTTAACTGTTTTCCTCCTGTCTCCCTGCCTTGTTCTTAATGAATCCATTGGCTGGGAGAATTAAATACCTTGTTTGGTATAAGTTTTGCTCCTTAGAGCTCCAGTTCTTGGAGAAAACTCAAGTTTTTGTAAGTACTTGACTTCTCTCAAATCTGATGGGAATCATCAGTTTCACTGCTGTGTATCAGTAAAAAAAAAACAAACCAACCTTTGATAGACCCTGGGACTCCATCTTTCATAAAGCATAAGGGAGGTTATGTTAAGACTTGTTTCATGTTACATTTGTCACTACAGTGACACTAGTCTATGTTCACACAAAGTTGAAGTTCATTACAAAATCCCTTGTTACAGAGACAATCAATGAAAGCTATTAAGTCTTTAATCACTGAAGACAATTTTGGTATCACAGGAACCTTTCACACTCTGAAATAAAGCTGACTGTGGTCTCAGTCAGCTGAAGTGATCCCTCTTGTAGTGTCTTGAAGCTTAACACTAACAGCATCTCTCGAGTACCAGACTAAAAAANAAAAAAAAAAAAAAACAACTAACAAACAAAAACCCCACCCCCAATCCCAGAACCATATAAAATGCTGGAATGATTAGGAACATACATAACTAAGATCAGGTAGAAAGTTTTTCTCAGTAGGTGAAATGGGTGTCTCTGCATACAGCCATGTTTAAACTCAGTTCTCATTACACATCCCAAGCAATCACATAAATCAGGACCTTCAATTATCAACCAAAACACGATTCTGTCCAGATGTGGCCCCGAGCAAGTTACTGATAAAGCTGGAATCCTTGACCATGGGATCCAACAGGACGCTGCCCCTCTCTTCCATCTGGGAAGAGGCAGTATGCTACTTTTATGTAGTGATTCCACATTCCAGACATTATTCTTAGAAGGATATCAAATACCAGGCACAAGAAAAGGAGAAACAGCCCATGGCATGAGGTGGCCAGGCCATGCCTGAGTATATCTGCAGTGGAAGCAAGAGTACCTGTTGGGAGGTACTCAGCCGAAGGCCAAACTGTGCCATTTGGAGAAAGTTTATTTCATCACCTAGCAATCTCCATGTTCTCCCCAGCAGAATAAGCAACCAAAACAAGTATATTTTGCACGTCTTTGTGGCTGATTCAGCTCCTGGGTTGTAATGGACTTTTCCCATTACAGGAATTTCGGCCAGGTCAAACACAAATCCTCAAGGACTCAACTGTATTTCCCTCCTTTGCCTCATACAGTGCTGTAGTAGAAAAGGAAACACAAGAGTTTATGAAAAGCAGTTTTAGAAAAAGGAAAATACTCCAACATGTAAGTTTCGCACTCACAAAATTAATGCATTGGCAAAAGGGTTATTAAAAAAAAATTCAGAAATAACCGCAAATAAATTCTGCTTCATCTTCAGACTGAGCTACAGTGAATAGACTCAAAGCAGCAAATGGTAAATAGCGTAATAAAATGAAGAATAAATTATTTTATGCATAAAATACCATGTTTTCCAATTTATGTAGTGACTTTGATCTTTATGCACAAACTTCCAAACATTTGCATCTTCGTGTTAATCTTTAAAGCATAGCACTGCAGTACTGCCCAGCCATAAGAACACCAGATGGCAACTGACCACAGTGAAATTCAAGAGGACTGTATGGGCTACAGGTCCACCTCCAACACTGCAACAGCCCAGGCACTTCGGAGGAGTACAAGAAACCCTTTTTTATGCAATTGATGTTGTAATTCCAGGCAGTTGTCATCCACACATTCCACATATCTTCTTCCAAAGATGTAAAATTTCTTGTCTTCTTTAAAATGAGGCAATTAAGTTCAGCAGTAGCTGTGACAATGAATGCCACAAGCTAGTTTTATCCTGCAAAAGTGCTATCAGGCCAGAAATTATCTGTGTGCGCGTTCCAATCCCCAAAGAATTAACCTGATTGCAAAGACCACCAAAGGAGGTAGGAACACTTCAGTCCATCCCCTTGAAAGCAAGGATAACGCTGCTTGCATAATTCTATAGATGCAGAAAAGCCTTCACTGTTGCTACACTGAATGTTCACAGACAAAAGCCCTTTATCCCAGCAAGGACATGACACTAACATTTACAAGCCCTATTTTAGGCAAGCAAGCAAGCAAATCAGAATGTACCACCATATGAGCTAGAAAAGGTTTGTTGTTATTCTTTAGTGTCTGCTACCCCTCTATTTTAAATGTTCCATTCACTGGATACTTTACAAGATTTGCTTCTGATACTGTCTCAGAAGATGTAAACGTACCTAACTCAGTTGAGGGGAAGGCAGCAACAGGGTTCAGCACTTACTCAGGAAGGAGTAATCTTTCACAATAACACAAATGTGCAAAATTCATTAGAAGGCACAGAATATATAGCTGTGTTCCACTTGATTACCATTTATTCAGCTGTATCTCTCTTGTGATCTCTCTGTTAAGTATTGCTTTAATATTTTTTTTTTTTTTTAGAAGAAAGCCTCTTTTCAGAGCATATTTGGCATAGAAGACTTGATTTACTGCAATGAATCCTTCCAGGCTGTCCATACATGTGTTAGTTAAGTTGGACTGAGTACTGGAAAAAAATTTTATGTTAGTCCAGTGTGGAAAGCAATCCATGCTGCTGGATGCTGTTTAGATGCAACAGGGACTTTCACTTAGTCCATCCCGCTCTAACCTTTATACTACTCATCTTTACTGTGTCTTCCTCCCAATTACTAAGATTAAATTTCTTTTTCCCTGAAAAGATGAAATTTTAAGGTGAATGAGAAGGATCCTTTTTCTAAGAGGATGGGAGGATATAAAATTACATGACAGATCGGTGTACTTCATAGCGTACTTCAGGAAAATGCTGACTATAGCTACTTTTTTATGTAATGTGGACATACTGAGCAGATTAGCCGTCAGTCACAGTATGAATTCAGAGGAAATAATTCAACACTACAGAGCTATATCTGGATTCTTACTTATGTAATTGAGATCAGAAACAGTCCCACTGTCACCCAATTATGAGTCACAATGAAGCAAAACCTGCCCAATCAGCTGAAGGACATGGCTGTCTTCCTGGAAACACAAGGCTCACTGGCATTTGGGAACAGCAGCCAAGCCTTGGGTGGCCTGGTGAGGGGTGGGGGGGATTAAAGGCCAAAAGTCTTCTGTGATTCCAGACCACCTCAATATTCTGCTGCACTTGGGAAACAAAGCACATACCAAGAAACAAAAGAAAAAGAAAAGAACATTGCAGCTAACAATACGGTTTTGTTTCAAAACAACTAATCTGGAGGTCAGCCCAGGGATCTGAATTTCAGTAAAGCTTTAGCAGCAGGAGCACAGTGTGTCATCATTCGTGGCTGAAGAGGTTCTTATCCCTAGTGAAGGAGCTAGAACTAATATGAAGTTGATTCTCCTTTTTCTCAATAATCCATGTCGCTCAGATATCGCAGCATATTCAGGGTTAAGAACAGTGACAGTGGTGGGAAGCATTTGTGAAAGTTAACTGTGGTTCCCAATGGTCCTGCTTTCATGGATTAACAAGCAGGCTCAGGCCATGAGGGCTCTCATGTTCTTGAACTCTGCAGTAAGAAGGAAACTGGAATTTGCTTTTCTTCAGCGGGTAGCTTCTTAGTGACACATCCTGGTTGTCATCTCTTTCTGTAAAAAAAGAAGGGGAGATTAAAAAGGAAATGGCATTTCTTGTAAAGTGTGCACACACCTCTTCCCAGTTAACATTTCTGCATCTCTGCAAATTCATGTGGTTTTACATGCCACCATGGTTCTGCTGCTCTCTGTCACTTTCAAGGACAATGAACATAACTGGCAATCAGCATGCAGCATTTTGTCATCCTTGACAGCTTTAACAACCTACTAATTCCTTAGCCATGTCAGGTAAATGGTACTGCATCCCACAAAAAAGAAATTAATCACCTGAAAAAGCAGGAAACCTTTTAACTTAATGTAAGAAAAAGGATTCCAATTACTGTCATTGAATCTGCAGCCAACAGGAAACATGGAGATACGTTCTTTGCCGAGTTATTTCTGCCTACACATGGACGCATGGACACAAATCTTCTTTAAGACTTTACCAGAGCTGTGGCATTTGTCTCTAGGATGGGGTCCTGGAGCATTCACAGACTCCATTAGAAACTGGGGTTTGGGATCCATATAGGATTTTACTTGATCTGATTTACAGTCACTCTGATACAGACTCTGTGGTAACTGGCTGCTCCATTCTATAAAAGTCCTCATATTAGTCAGCAGATTTTCTGGAAAGATGTATCAGATGGTCTGTCCAACAGCCATCCACATACATGGCTCTAAAGTGTGCTGTTTGCTGTCAAAGTGGAAAGGCTGCCACATCTAAGGGCCACCATAGTTGTGCAGGTTGTCCCTTTAGCTCCTCTTTCATAGTGTCTCCACACTGTACAGCATTTCCCTTGGAAAACCCATTTAGATTTACCAAGTTATCAGAAGTTTCTAAAAAACTTCTTAGCTTGCTTGAATAATTTGTTATAAATTATAAGATGATTAATACCTAATGTATAGGGCTTCCTGACAGTCTTGTAACTGTATCTTACTCTGTGCTTAACAGATAAATTCTCCACCTAGAATCCTATGCATGGGACTTTTTTCCCCTTCCAGAGCTTTAATTAGTTTTCATTTCTTGTAGATTTGTGAACTATCTTGCATCACTTGTTATTTTCCTGTCATGCATGTAATAGAATGGAGTATTGTCATTTGCAGCTGTTATAAAGACAGTGGTAATTAGTACAGTTACTTACACAGTAATGTGTGATCTACACAGTGATCCATACAGTAATCTGAACTAGTAGTTGTTTCTTCTCTCACTTGTTAAAGGTGACGAAGGTGAATGTTCATGGAAAAATCTGTCCCTTTCTCTCCTTAAATGTTTTGTGGGTTTTTTTTGGGGGGTTGTTTTGTTTTTCTTTTAAACAGCTGCAATTAGGCTTGCTCCTTCAGAGCAACACACACCAAATACAGAACTTAATACAATTCAGCCCACTGTTGGACAGTTTCCTCCTGCTTTATACATAAGAGATACAAAATGCCTCCCCTTCTTCTTTCTTTGAGAGATCAGAAGAAGCAACTATGCTAGGAAATACTGAAGAGCAGCATATAATTTACTCCTACATCAACACCATGATAACTATCCGACCAAAGCAGGCATCTAGAAGCGGGTAAAACCCAGCAGCACTCAGTCTGATCTGAAGCCCTCAGGAAGCTCTTCCTAGGGAAGACAGGGCAGGGCAAGGGCCACAAGCCCTGATGTGGTTTGACACCATGCGGGAGTTTTATTGATGGGGCCTGACGCCATTTCCAGAGCTGGTTTTTCCAGCCAAGGATGCCAGGTGCTCCCCAGCGGTCTGCACTCCCGCCTGCCTCTGCAGGGTGCTGCCAGGCTTGTGGTGCTCTGCAAAGGGGGGTGCCTCCTCGGCCCATAGCAAAAAGGCACCTTCCTCAGCAACACCTGCTGCAAGTAGAGAGCTCAGGAAGGGAGTACTCGTTTCCAAAGTCTTTGTTTTCATCCCAGATTTGAAATTATTATTACCCTTATCTAAAGATTAACTAGGTGGTAATGCTTCTTGAGGCAGTGTTAATCTTTGCAGACCCCTAAACCTTCACATACTCGAGGGTCTGCATGTCCATACTGTACTAGCAATAACCACAGCTGATAGGTTTGTGAGCTAAAACACCACCACTTCTTTCCGCAGCTGCTGCTGAACAGCTATTTGCAACCAGACAATAGCATCTTACCCTGTTAGAAAAGCATTAAAGAGGGTAAAGTGGACAGTATCGGAGTCATTGTAAACTTGGCCACCCTCCTTTAGGAGCAGTGGGAGACAAACTGCCTCCAGATAGAATAATAAAACATCATAATCAACACATTCGACAAGCAAAATTCATCTCCATTCTTACATTAAAGAAAAAAATACCATCAGAGGGAGGAGTTTAGACATGGATAAATGTGTCCAGGCAAAGGAAAGAGTAGGAGCCTAGATAATCTATGCATAAGGTGTAAACTAGAGGGCTTTAAACCAGTTTGCCATGTGAGTTTCTGAAATGTTTCAGCTATGCACAGCTGTGAGTGTTCCACTGCTCAAGAGTCATGAAGCATGAACCTACCATGCCATTCCTAACTTTTCTTTTGAGGCAGAATTTATTTTTTATAGTAATACAAATTCTCCCCAAGCCTCTGTTTCCCTTAATTTCTGCGGTTTTTGTTTGGTTATACAGTTATATTCATGGTCCCTTACATCCACTGTCTTCCCCCCCAGATCCTATTCTCCCCACTCTGTCAGGAAAATGTTGCCTGCAAATGGCTCTGCAGTTTTTCTCCTTGCTTCTACTTCTAACAGTCCTTCTGTTCCACTAAAGTTGTAAAGTCAGAAAAACATTAAAATGTAAAAAAGTCATAATTTCCAATGCACAGAAACTTTTCGCTATTGACCTATATTGTTATTGGTAAAAGAATGACACAGACGTACAGACGTATGATCACACTGAGTTCCTGCACATACATGCATGAGCTGTTACTGATTTCAGCCAATGACAATGGACTAGATGTGCTTTTAAAAAAAACCCAAACAAAACATGAATTAGTACATGCTTTGTAAGAGTGACCTACTTCTAGTTGTTTTTTTCTCAGAGGAATTTACAATAGGGAAGAAAAACAAACAGGAAATGGTTTCTCAAAGAGATTGATATAATTATGAAGCAGGCAAAGAAAAAGTTGGCTTCACTCAAAATGTTAGTGAGAACGAGAGGAAGGGTCATACCCACAGTGTCCAACCTTGGCTGGACGGCAGCACGAGGCATGCTGTGTGCTGCAGAGCCTACTGCTGAGCTTTTTACAGAGAAAACTGCTCCTATTTACCAAATGCTCCCTTGGAGATACTTAACCTTTAAAAACTAATCACCCGCTCTTCACAGAGCCTGCTGGAAAATCTCTCACGGATTCTGATGGGCACCAGGGAACTTAGCACACAGTCCCACTCCATTTAACTCAGCAAAGAAGTCCCCCTCAAACCTCAACAGAAATTTGGCTCCTTAGTTATTCTGGTGGTGCACAGCCGTTAGGTGACCACGGCCTTTAACACAAACTCAAAGCTGAGTCTTCAGTGTTTCCTGAGTCTTCCTGGTTTTGTGCTTCTCTGAAACTTTACTGTTCATTTGGGAAAGGTGTAGAGGTATGTTCTCCACTAATAATTACCAATTAAAAGCACATAAGGGTACTTCCCAAACATGGGAAAAGACAGCTAGCTGTTGACTGACTCCTTTGAGAAGGCAGGAAGACTGGAAACGCTGACTCTTTGGCTTAAGGTACTGCGATACCCAGCCCCAGCTGGATATTAAATGAAATACACAGACTAGACAAGACAAGTTAGAGAATCAGACACAGAGACAGACAGGCACACGCAAACATTTTTAAAGATATTTGAAACTTTGAAAGTCTTTCTGTGCTGACAAAACACCCAAAACATTATTAACAGAAACTCCATACCAGACCCTTTGATACCAGATGTGCTTCCTCTTGAAAACAAATTACAAGAAATTCCAGAGCATTATTCTGTATTGCTGCATTCAGATTTGTTGCTGTTCTCAATTTTGGATTACGCAATTAACTCAAAAAATGAAGACAGAAATAAATGTTGTTTTCAAAGAGAAAATGCAAAACAGAAAATAAAATCTGGACCCTATCTGTGTGTTGAATACGCCCACACATCAGCCACTGAGGAGAATTTAACACAGAACCAACTTCTAAGTAATTTAAAGAGAAACATTTGCTATTCTTTGCCAGGTCCTCAAAGTACTTCCTCACTTGCTGAAGATAACACTAACAAGCTACTTTGTGAGCATCAGAAATCTGTCTCTTTCCTTAGTATTTGTGATTTCACCAAAGGATGCATTCCTCAATATTTTTCAGGGAGTACCAAAATGATTTCCAGAAGAAAGGAGAAAAGCAACACCCAGTCTTAAAAGGGTAATCAGTCTATCTCTGATGGATGTCTGGTGCTCTCCCCTCCCTGCTGCTCTAACATGCATGTCAGATACATTCAGCACATAAATCTATGCCTAGCTATTTTAATTTCCACTCCTCAGCTCACCTTTAAATAAAGCAAGAAAAAATCTTACATCAGCATGCATGAATAGCTGAAGAAAGATCTTTTTTATGGGACAAACCTATCTGCAGGGAGATGCTGATCAACTCTGAATGGGTTACAAGAAGAACGAGTTCCTCAGTAAAGAACCATGTTCTCCTAAGAAAATGGGTGTTTCTGTGCTTGTGTCAGTCAAATATGGAGTTGGCAGAACATAAGGCATAAAAAAAAGACATCACCTTTTTACCAGTATTTAATGGAAGCAAGGGGTCTACAGTCTGTCTAGTGTAAAAGCTGATGGGAAAGTGGGTGAAATGACATGAGTAAACAGTATAAATAATAGTATTCTATAAGAACACCAGAAAAATTAATAAATGCAATAATCACCTTCACTAAAACCAGGGCTGCTTTATAGATTTGAATTCTTGTTCAGTGCCTGTGTCCCACCTTTGCTTCCAGTTCCCCAAACCGCAGCCGAGTGGGGCTTGGCATTCCCCCTCCTCACCTCCTCCTACTGCCAGTTGGCAAGACTAAGGATGATGTGACAACAGCTTGTTTTAGCTCTTTGATAACTGTTTTAAACACAGTGAGGGTTTAAGATGTGTATACAAGTGTCTCAGCAGAGAAGTGATTAGAGAAATGTATTACCCCCTGACGGGCAGCGATACCCTGCCCGGAGGTACTCAGCAGCTTGGAAGACCTGACCAAGTAGCCAACAGCGAGGAGATGCCAGCAACGGACACCATGCACAATTCATTTGTCCCACTTTACCAACTTAGAGAAAACAACTTCCCACATGTAGCCTGTCATGTACTCACGTCTTCAAACACTGCAACCCAAAAAACCGCATTGTCCAGCCTTAACCATATTCTTATGGTTAAGGAACTTAACATCCGTGTAACAATCCTGTGAATAAATACACGATGTTGGGAAAGAAGGCAATGCACAAACAACCTGTGTGATCTGTGGTTCATGATCAGAAGGCTCTGCTGGAGCAGACACAAGCATCACTGGGACATACCTTTCTTCTCCCTACTCTCACAGACAGAAAAGCAAGCCACACTGAAGGGGAGTCCCATACATACGCAGAGAGGCTCAGTGCTGTACCCATGGAGCCAGTTCACAGTCTTTTCGTTATTCAAATCAGAACCACAGAACAAGTAGATGAAGAAGCAAAAGGTTTAAAAGAACATTTTACATACTGTTCTTCAAAGCACAAATGGCTGTGACTTCTGTGACCTTTTTTGTTGTTTTCTTCAAAAGCTTTCAACAATTGACAAATAATCATCATGGGGACAAAGCTCTTTGTACCCTGGTCACAAAAGAGGCTGTTTACTATAGCATAGCACAGATCACATGGTCTAAGATCCTGTGCTGCACAACTAATCTATATTCAGACAGCTAATTGACCAGGATAGGAAGGTTGAAGCCAGATTTGTAACAGTTTTACAAAACTCTTTTTTTTCTGGCATTTTTAGTTTGAGTCATGCCTTGAATCTTCATTTAGAAATTGTTTTCCCCAAAGTTACTATAAAAAATTTCCTCTACTTCTTTAGCTGCCCCTGTCCCTGTATACTGACAGAGGAGACCCACAGACTGGTAATTGCTACCCAATTGGCATATTGATAATTTGGGTATTATTAAACCAAACCTTTGTTGGGTTTCAGGATGTCTTCCTCTTCAATGAGTCTCAATTATCATGATGCACAGGACTAAATTAATCTCTCCTACAATCTGTTTGCCTTCAGGGTGGTTATTTTGAAGCTAAGGATGGCCTGATAATAATCCTAGTTGATTACTCCTGAATTTGTATGGTTATGTTTGCAGGACACAGATAACACTGCGTTCTGCAAATGTAATCCCTTATCACTGATGACAAAGGCATTATATCACCTGACTGCAAGTGGGAACAGGATCAGGAGATTACACTGTGAAATGCACCCGTCAGTAGGGTAAGATCCAGGTAGATAATACAGAACATGCATTTGTATGACCGACTTGCTTAAAGGTATCATAGTCGAAGGACGTACTTTCACCTTCTGCATGTTTTTGTCTTCTGTAACCATAAAATAGAAGTCCTTCTGTGGTTGGTTTTAGTGTATCTTACCTTATTAAATGAACTTCAAATGTGCTGCTTTTGGCACTGAGGTCACGCAGAGAGAATAAGCAAACAGTAACACTATTTCTAGTATAAAATTTTGCAGAAAATTTATCAGGAGACATGTTAGATCTCTACTATGAACTAGAATTTTGTTGCATATAGTAGGTATTTTACATACATAATTTTATACACTAACAGATCTATTTAACTGGGACAAATATGTCTTTCCCTTTCTTTTAACAAAACTGTCAAGTCAGATTTTTCCTTTTCATAATTAGAAAAATTGGACTTGCTGTTTCTCCGTTTTCTGGTTCATGTGGGTTTAGAAAGAATAATAACAGCCCAAACCAACACTCAATAAAACTAATAGAGTCACTCAACAAGTACTGTTCAAATTACAAAGATACATATTTTCAGTTAGGTAGAATAGCTTTCCTGAAACTTGTTTTAAATAATGTCTTCACAATTGGCTTCTGATGTCAGTTAGACTACTGTATTAAGTCATAAAGTGTTACAGAAAGGAAATTACATTTTTTGAGCAGCTATCCAGAATTTCAAGTTGTTTTGAGTAATCTCAAGTTTTGCTGCTTTTTTTTTGAAGCAGTCTTTTATTTGTGAAGATTAACAACTTTCAATCAGTGGATTGTCTCCCTGTTTCAGTCTAGTAAGGGCAGCTTATCTATGTTATTCAGAGAAGCACAGGATATATGTAAAGTGGGAAGATGATATTTTGTCGAAGAGGACGAACAGCAGTAGTTCTCTCCACAGTAATAAGAGCAGTTGAGATGCTAGTGCAGATAGGACAAAAGCATTACAGGAACCATGATGGAGGAATTCCCATCATACTTTTCACAGTGCTGGTGAAAATGCTTTTCCCAGTCTCCGCTTGCTGTTAATGTGCCTTCCACGCAGAGCACAGACAATCAGCAAGGACCCCTTCTGCTAACTGGTATAAGGACTAGTGTAAATAGACTCATACAAAGTACTGATAGAAAAGTCTATTTGATTAAACTCTCAATGTTTTTGCCACTTTCTAATTCTACCTACAGCATATTCTCCGGGGTTTTTCCTTGATGTGGCATGAACTGCAACTCTGATTCCCATCGGCTACAAGTTACTAGAACAGGCAGAGTAAGGTATCATGTTGTGGTTACTACAGATCAATTTTGCCTCTGATTCAGCTCAGAATTTAAACACAGGGGCAAGTCCATGTGCAGGAAGTTCACATGTGAGTACAGCAGAAGAAATACTTATGCATCCATTACAAAGCAAATAGTTTCAAATTCCTTTTTTATATCACACTTGACCTGGAATGCCCATGTCATTTTTCGTGGTTTTGCAACCACAATTGCCTTTTTCTACTCTGTTTTTTTCTCCTTGTTGCTGTAACTGAGCAAGCTACTCCCCACACATACTGAGCTAGCACAGAGCAACAACCTATCGACTACGCAAAATTCACATTAACTCATTAGAGGCTCAAAATGAATTAAATAACTATGGAAAAGATTTTTTACGTGTCATGTCTTTTGTATTATAGCAATCTCATAGGAGTTCATTGTAAAAAAAAAAGATAAAAAAGAAAGCAGTGCAAAAGTATCAGATGGGTGCTATTTTGCGGTTAGTTTCTGCACTTTTAACATTTTGCAAAATTGAAGACATTTGGAGGAATCAGCTTCTTCAAAAGTTTCCTGTTCTCCCTTTATTCTGGACTGTTAACTATAACTCTTTTTATCTTGTATTAATAATCTCTTTGAAGTACAAATGTGGTGTTGTTTATTGCAAACTGTGAAATGTGGATTACTTTGGAGAAGCCCTTTTTATTCAACAGGCTATAATTTACATTCATTAGCTAAACTTTAAAACAGGACTTACGTGGTGTACTCCTCACCAGCAACGGACACCTGTACTTATGTATCCACAAATGAGAGATAAATGTGTCGAAGCACGAGACAGCACACTGGTTAATCCAGTGCACCAAAAAAGAACCACTCCAAAACCTCTGATGTGTCAATGACACACAGAAAATTGTTAGTAGGAAAGTCCTTCTGTCCTCCTCAGCAGAGTGTGCTTGGGTTCAGTGCAAGCAAAGCAGCTGATGTATAAAAATAATCATTTAAAACATGCATGCCAGAAATTATTTACTCAGAAATTCTTGCACTGCAGTACATCTTATGACTCTGCTTTCTTTGAGCATGAAAGTTGAGAATCTTACGTTTCAGCAATGTTAAGTCCTAGAGTTCTCATTCGTCCCCTAATTTCTTGCAGGAAATGGAGGAGATGGAAAAGATGGCATTTATTTACTATCTACTGGTTTCTTGTTCAATTAGTGATCAGATCCATTTGTTAAGAAATTCTCATAATTTGTACAATTTAAAAGAAATACTGTTGGATATTATCACCATATCTTGTTGACGTCTAAAAAATGGACTGGAGGCAGAGAATGCTTGGTTTCTTCTTTTTTTTCTTTTTTTTTTTTAAGAAGAAAAAAATACTGCTGGCTAGCTGGCAGCAGTGACAAGCCTTGCCTGAATGGGGACTCTTTTACTAAAGCAAACAACCAGGGGGGAGGAGGAAGAAAGAAATTATACCTACTTTAAAGTTGACTCAATGAGTATTTATATAATTTTGAGTAATACATGAACAAGTACTAAGTCACTCTATCGCTTTGTGATGAATAACAGAATTTAAAGCAACTATAAGCAACAACCTTGTAGGAAAACTAAATTATTAGGTAAATTCATACTGTGAATTATACTTGTGAACACATAAGTACCTGAATTTGGAACAGTTTTAGAATAGCTATATTCTTATGTTACATGCCTAAGGACAACCACTGAACACACAAACAGACACACATTGGCAAATGACCTCTGACTCAGTTATCTGTATGTACACACATATTGGGTATTAGTTCTGCATCTACTGGCACATGTAACTGTTGGGCACAGTTTTCTACAAGGCACATGGTAAATATTTGGCAAGTGAATTTTGCATTGAGAGAGGCTGAGAGTCAATTCCACCTAGCAGAGGGCATGGCATGCAATTTTGTGGGAGGACAGACAAAATCACGTCAGAAAGGATGGGAAAGCTAGGTGCCAGCTTCTGCAAAAGGAGCTGTTTGGGTTGAGCTTGCCTGTTCTTAACAGAGTGGCAGGGAGTAGCCAGCTTTCCCTCTGAATGCCCCAATGTGAAGGCATGAGGAAAGCAGAAAGAAAAGCTTTTCATGTGGAAGCTTCACTGATAGATTTTTGGGTCAGAATCTGTTAATGATAGATTAATTAGGAAACGATCAGTTATCCTTCTGGAACATAAACAGCATCTATGACTCTGAACAAGGCTAAACCTTATGTGTTCCCTGCCTAAAGGTTAAGCCAGCCAGCCAGCACACAGAACACACTGGGAAGTCTAGAAGGATAAAAAAACAGACATATCTTTAAAACAGTGTGTTAATATTATTGTTGTCTTGCTTCCTGTAAGTGCTATAATACAGGACACTTCAGAAGGATCTGAAGGGCTGTACTTTGGTGGCAATGAGCAGCAATATAAAAATAGAATTGGGTAGCTATAAAAGATAGTGATAACAAGAACACAGTGACTTTAATGAAATTACTTCTCCTCTACTGTCCTCTACAGTCCTCTGCTGACTGGCAGATAATTTAAATTTCACAGTCTAGTGATTTATTGGTACCATCACTGCTTTCATAAAGATTGTAAATGGACATATGGAGAAAATTGACTGGAAAAGTGCAAATTCTAGTTTTCACCATAAACATTCAATATTAGCTAAGCACAAAAACCAATAATTTGGAAAAAATCAAATTATTAAGAAACTTACACTTTTATTTTAAAATACATGCTTGAAAAAGTTGTTTGCAGAAGAAGTCTCATTTAATCATCCTGTTTAGCTCAGATGTGTTCCACCTGAGTGTACCCTCGTCAAAATGCCAATACTTGCCACATTTTGTTAAGCCTACTACTGCTGATTTTTCTACTGTGAGCAATGGATGGGGCTAGTGCCAAACGGGATATGTTTATGGTATTTCTACTATGTCTGTAGCATTTCTGGCAAAGAATTTCCTGATGACTAAACATTTTTTGTGGTATAGACAAAGATACAGCAAAGCTGCTAATTATTTTGTGAAAAGATGTACTGTTTGTAGTAAATTGGATGTGTAACAGCAGCTACTGGGGCCTCATGCACAGTAGTGACAGAGCTGGAGGACTGATATTTATGCCTTGTTGTAGCCCTGGCAAAGCAAAAAGCATAAAAGAGAGTCTTAAGTGTTCACCTGAGCGCCATCTGCCTACAGTACTTTTAATTAGCTCATCCTGAAACAGGATGAAAGAAACAGGATGGAGAAACTCATGAGAATTGGAGACTTCTTGATTTGTTATCCTGACTTCTGTGTGATCTCCTTAACACCTGGCAGGACTAGCACTAGCAACTGCTGCAAGCCCAAACTCCCACACGAAGGTAGGGACACTCACTCATCCAGCACACAGTGAAGGACTACACTTTTGGCTGTGTTTGTGCCATCAGAAGTGCAGGCTACCACAAAAGCGACAGTTGCCCCATCACATTTCCCACGGTGCTGTGCTTCCACCATCTGCCTTGTGCCAATATTGGGCTGTGTGTAACTGCTCAGGAAAGTGTCCTGGCAAAACGTCCAGCTGCTCAAGAAGTCAGTCAATAGGACCCTCTGGGAAACCACCCTCAGGGACAAGGGAGCAGAACAGAGCTGGCAGATATTTAAGGATGCTTTCCATAGAGCACAAGAGCTCTTGATCGCCAGGTGTAAGAATTCAGGAAAGGAAGGTAAGAGACTGGCATGGCTGAGTTGAGACCTGCTGGTCAAACTAAAGGGCAAGACCGAAATGCACAGGCAGTGGAAACAGGAACAGGTATCCCGGGAAGACTATAGGGACACTGCCTGATTGTGTAGGGATGGGGTCAGGAAGGGCAAGGCTTGTCTGGAGCTGAACTTGGCAAGGGACACAAAGAAAAATAAGAAGGCATGTCAGCCAGAAAAGGAAGGTCAAAGAAAGTGGATCCCCCCTCACGAGCAAGACTGGCAAACTGGTAACAACAGATGAAGAGAAGGCCGAGATACTCAACAACTTTTTTTCCTCAGTTTTCACTGACAACCTCTCTTCCCACACCGCTCAAGTGGATGGACCACAAGGCAGGGACTGGGGGCGTGAAGTCCCTCTTACAGTAAGAGGAGATCAGATTTGTGACCACCTGAGGGACCTGAATATACAGAAGTCTGTGGGACCTGATGAGATGCATCCCAGAGTCCTGAGGGAACTGGCTGATGTAGTTGCCAAGCCACTCCATGATATTTGAAAAGTCATGGCAGTGAGGTGAAGTCTCCATTGACTGGAAAATAGGAAAGATTGCACCCATTTTAAATTTTTTCACCAACAATGCCACACATATGGCAGCACTTCTGACATCCTGGCTGTAAGTACAAAAATAACTCTTCCTTTTCCCCTTGTACTTTTTTCTTGTTCTGCTAAACGTGCCTACGAACCTCTCAGTTAATACATCCACGAGGTGCAGAGCACCCTATGGCAGCACAGAAAGCAGCATATTGTGCAATACTAGTGTTGGTGGAAAACCAGCACATGAACATACCACCTGTGACTGCAGGGCTAGATTTTTCTCTGAATTTTATGGGAAGATCTGGAATAATTCCACTGACTGAAAAGAAAGTGCCTCAGATTAATGTCAGTGTCATCAGGGCATCAATACAGCTCTGAATCACAAAATATAGGAAGGTAGAGTTATGGTCATTACACAAACATCAATGCATAATTTCTAATTTCCTGAACACGTTTAACTTTGAAATCTTCTGTCACCCAGACCATAATAGGTTTTTGCAAATAATATATAATACTGCTTCCTAGGGGGGGAAAAAGAGAGAGGGGAAAAAAAGAAAAAAAGCCCCAAACAACTGAACAGTTTAATAATTAGGTTAATGTATTAAACACTCATCTCTTTACTTAGTAGATTGCCTGGACAAGCACTAGAAATTCCATTCAGAAAGACAGTTTTCTATAGAGTTGGGAAAACCCCCACATTTAGATGGTTACTTTTAAGCAGCTCCAAATATTGGATGAAAATGTTGTCAGAAGCAAATCATGCTGTAAAGCTTTTACACTGAGAAAAATTGAGAATAAAGGAAGCAAACCTTACTGGTTTTGCTTATCCTGCAGATGAACTCCATCCTCATGGAGGCAATTACCAGCTTCACCATTTTTATACACTCAGCACCACTGACTGCCACCACTTCCAGCCCCAGTGCTACCCACTTGCTACCATGGCTGACTGTCTGCATCTAAATGAAATCAGCACTTTAACAGTTATCAGAACGGCACACATAAATAATATCGTTCTCTATTTTTCTTCATTCAAGTGTAATTATTACTTTGTGTTCTCATAAAAAAGAAGTTTATAAAAAATGACTTCTGAGAAAAAGGTCAAAGTTTTCACAGGATGGAACTTATAAAAAAAAGACTTCTGGAGAATAAGCAAAGCAGATGGCCGTATTCTGCTCTCTTTTACCCCAGTCCTCAGAAGGAAATTTCACAGCCATCAATAGTTTCCAAAGTTATGTAGGAGTTCGATGGGAATCTGACTCGTTTGCAATATATTTTTGGATCTTTCTGAAAGAGCACAAAGGTACTCTTTGCTCTGTAAGAGGACACTATGTAGGTTAAACAGAAAAATGTACAAAAATGGCGTATACTGCTATCTCTGGCAAACAGATTTGTGCATTTGTCAGTTGCTAATAGCTGTGAGAGAAGCAAATGTACTAAACCACGTGAATCGTTCCTTCCTTTTTGGCAGGGTCCTCCTTGCACATCACTTCCCACTGCTCAATGGCATGATACGAATGCTTGACCTGCTCACAATTCTGTAACTGGGTGGCCCAGGGAGAGATGAAATATACTTGGGTTTGCCACCTAGATTATTTGTTAGAACACAATTTTCAGAGTACATATTGAATACACAAGCCCTCCACACATTCTCAGGCCCTCTATGACCTTGCACAGATTTGCATAGCAAAAAGACCAATTATATTTTTTTTCCCCCCTATCTCTCTTCTTTAGAGACGTAATTTAAGGTCATGTCTCAATAGTGAGAAAAAGAGCTGGGTCTACACCTCCCACAAGTTTTAAAAAAAAATAAATGCATCTTGGGAACCTTGTTCCTTCAAGTGAATTACACAATGCTCAGACCTCCAATTTTAACAGTGAAGTATCATCACATTTTTAGGTGTTTGGTTTTTTTTTAACTCTGAAAAACACAAGGCACAGTGATATAACAGGCAAATTAAAATACACAGATTTAGAAATCAAAACGAGATACTGCAATACATACAGATCAATGCTGAGAAGTTGAGAGTAGATCACTGTATCACCAACTAACTGTTATCCGACAAAATGCTTTCCACTGAGATTCTCTAAGGCCTCTGAATCAGAAGGCTCTTACATGACTGAAGAAGTATAGCTGCTGCATTCTTTGCCTCTGTCTCTCTGACAGGGAAAAAAAACCCCAACCACTTTGTGGTTTAATGTCTATCTGGCGTTAATTTGATTGCTTTTCATACGGTTTTAGTTTTTTCTTCCCCCCACCCTTTCAGGTCATGTTGCTGTAGCTGCACTGATCCTCAGGTTTCATGATGGGATCTGTGCCCACTCCAGCTAAGCTTGGAGTGCAGCAGTAAACAGGCTCTGCAATGACCAAGCCAAACCAGGCATCTGAAGCCGGCCACCAGCTACTGCTAAAAAAGACATCCCACCCCCTCACACTGAGGAATGGAAGGAGGAATTCTTTTTCTTTGAAACAGTGTTATTTAAGCCAGAGAAACTTCTGTGCTCTGATGATGCCACATCACTGGAAGTCTCTCTTTAAGGGAAAATCAGATTCACAATGATTTATGCTGTGTTGAGCTAACAAAATCAAAAAATATTTGGAAGGGATTACGTTGCCTTGCATACAGCAGCTTGTATTCCTTAAAAGCAAAAAAAACTGACGAGT
The DNA here is from genome assembly GCA_008711295.1 of Anarhynchus alexandrinus. Lineage (NCBI taxonomy): Eukaryota > Metazoa > Chordata > Aves > Charadriiformes > Charadriidae > Anarhynchus > Anarhynchus alexandrinus. The sequence goes on along the minus strand of VUYV01000023.1, from coordinate 3,107,616 downwards.
GACCTGTCCCAGCAAAATATATTAAAAACAGGTCTCAAGTTATATCTTAACTAAAAAGAGCTACACCTTTTGCAAGCGAGGATAGAGTACATGGTTGCATATATTGAGAACACTTTAATAACGACAAGGTGTTCTGAGACAGTTCTGAAGATATCCAATCTACCCCCTGGGAGAGAAGGGGAACAAGGGTCTGGATCTGTTGTTCAGAGCCCAGACCAACAGACTGCTAGTTTCATGTGATGTCTACAGAGCTAGAAAGCATGATGGTGTGGTGCTTGCACACTTCCCGTTTTCACCACTGGAACTCCTAAAGCAACAGCAAAGCAAACCAGAGAATGCCAAGTTAAGGAACACAGGACGTTTTGGTCTTCCCATTCCTTTTGTATGTGTCAAGGATCCAGCTTGATGCTTAAGGTAGGAAGCTGAACTAGCGCAAGCTCTATGCTTATTACAACTCTTACTTTGTGGCATCAGAGTACTTTGTAAACACTGTTGAATTTAGGCTCACAATACTTCTGTCAAATGGTAAATATTCTGATATTCCACATGGGAAAACTCATGACAGGAGCTATTACCCAGAGGCAGGCAAGAAACCCACAACAAAACTGGAAACAGAAAGCAAGGCTTTAACCAAGAGATTGCACATGACTGACTTTGCAGAGAATGCAATGCAATGTACCAGGCACAACTGGCAGGGGTTTGGTATTAGGGGGCTACAGGGGTGACTTGTTGTTGGGTGGTCATGAACTGTCCTGGGCCAGACACAGCTAATTCTGTGAAACCACTGCAAATAACCCACCACATGCCAAAACTTCAACCAGTCAGAGAAGCACACGGTGCCTCTGCCCACAGATATTTAAAAAGCAGCAGCCGCTAAGAGGAGAGGACACATGGCTGGTGGCACTGCTGAGGTTGTGGTTGGAGATGCACTCTTAGAAGGAAGTGTCCTGTGCCAAAGCAGGGACACCCCTGAGGGGACTATGGGTCATGGGCAACCCACACCAGAGCAGGGACACCACAGAAGGACTGTGTCCCACAGTACACCCATGCTGGAGTGGAGGAAAACAAGTAAGAAGCAAGAAGCAGTACACACCTCCCTAGTCTCCTGCATTGCCCCTCACCAAAGGGATCAGGAGTAGCTGACTGCAATATGTAGCAAAACCAAGCAGAGTTGAGAACCGAAGGGGGGAAGAGAAGTTTTTTACTGAATTAGAGCCTGGGGAAGAAAGGTGTTTCTTCATGAAGTGCTTTGTTTAATTGTCTTTTTTGCCTCAATACCCACATCTGTAATCAAAAGTTTTGTTAGCTGGCAATAAATTAAGTAAAATTCCCCGAAGCAAGACTGTTTTGCTCATGATGTGCTTATAAAGTATTCTGGCACATTTCTTAAGTCCTACATACTATGAAATCTGTTGTTACAGAAAAGGGATCACAGGAAGGAAGTAGAGGGGCATTACTTGCTGTAGCTGGGCTGTCATTTAAACAGTAAGTTACTGTGCTGAGGCAGCTGCATTAAGATTCTCACCAAAAAGCACTTTTAGATGAATTCTCTAAAGTACCCTATACAAGCAGTCACCTACACAGGGTGAGGGATGGGATAGAGGTAATAGGCACCACTCTGCTAGACAGTTCTGGCCCTGAGAAGAGGCTCAGAAGTGAATTTAAGGTGAACTACTGCCAGTGGAAAATAAAGCCGGTTACACAGGGAGCCAGCACAAAGTGGATGCCACATCTTAAAATTCAAACCTCAGTTTATTTCCTGATAGCCTCCCCATAGAGGCATGCCTTAAAGGTCTTCTGAGAGCTCTCACGGTGCAGACTGCCTTGTCTGCCTGTTAGCTGCAGAAAAGGGCAGATATGCTTTCAGACTACTTCTTTTCCCCTAAATTAACCAATTTGACATGTGTTTTTTTCCTCAGGACCACCTGCGGGGTCAGTGACTGTGCCAGCTTCCTTTTTTGTCCCGCATAAAACAGCTCTGCGAAAGACTGGGGAATCTGTCAAATTAACATTGTGATGGGGATGGGAAAAAGATACGCAGCATTTTTAACTATAGCCCTGTCTCTGACTGCAGAAAGGACAAGTTACGCAACTCCTGAATGGGAGGGGGAAACCTATTTGACTTATTTGTTTCATTTGATTTTATAACTGCTGTACTGAGTTGCAAAAGGCTGATAAAATCTATTTTAAACAAAGAGCACAAGTCCTGCAGGCTAATATTACTATTCATCTACTGCCTGCTTCCCCAATTATTCTCCCTTCTTCAAGTTATGTTGATAAATCAGCTGCCTTCCTGTTTATTAAAGCATGTGGCAGTCTGTTTATTTAATCAGCTCTTGGGCCATTTTCTAATTAAGGGAGATAATGTGGGCTCATTTCCTGCCATGGTGAACCTGGCAGGGCACAGGTTGTCCTCAAATACTGCATTAAAATTCAAGATTATTTGTAATGTCTGCTTTTGTTTGGCAACTTCTTCCCTCCTCTCTGCCCAGCTGAAGACAAAAATACAGACATATGTTTTTTTCTGCATTTCCACAAGGCTGACACCTACCCAAGTCAAGGACAGAAAGATGGAAGGAGGTGGAGCTTTGTCAGTTTGCTGACATGGTGCCTCCTCAGTGCAGGTGAAACATTTTTCTGGGAGACCTTCCATCCCAGCAAAGTTAATAATACCGCATCATGTGATGATCCTAAGGATAATTTTGTGAAGGGAGGGAATGCTGGAATGCAAGGGGAAAGCACGCACCAATTGGAGCGCATTCTAGCTTGCTCTGCTGCTGGACTTGGGCCACCTCCTGCGCCACTCTGGCCCCAATCCTTCGTCTGTCTGCTTAGTGCAGGAATATTGCTAACCACCAACTGCAGCGTTAAATCATTTTTGTGCTCTCTGTATTCCAAAGCAAGCAAGGATCTTGTAACGGCCTTAGGACAGCCTCTCTTCCTACTTCTGAGATATCCTGCCTTGCATCTTGCTTGTAACACATCCTCAGCGTTTAATAGCTACAGCTAACCTAGGATCACCAGTCTGGCAGTGAAGTTCTTTTTGCTGGGCCTCCTTCTATCCCTTAGGACAAATTTAGAGGGCATATTAAGTTTTCCTATCTAAAAAGAAACCATAGGTACCTTGCAAATTATCAGCATGTGCCATATGCAGTGTCTTTCAGCAGGCCTTGTGAACTGCTGAAAACAAGACCATCCATTTTGTCTCACTTTACAGGCTCTCCTTCAATCAACATAAGCATATACACGTACCACACCTGTAAAAGCTCCAACTCCTGCAGAAACACAGGCAAACATCACTTTGCCACACTTTCAGAAGTGTTTCATACCAACTAAGCTATACACCTCCTTGCAATGTGCCTTTATGTGGAACAACTGAAAGCTTGATGTGGTCCTGGGCAGCCCTCTCTAGGCTTTGAGCAAGGATTTGGACTACATGATATCCATAGGTGCCAGCCAACCTCAGCCATTCTGCGATTCTGTGGAAAAAAAATCCCAGTGGTTCTAGCACTTCATCAATAAGCTGTACAACACAGTATTTTCCAAACTCTGACCCATGGAGAAATGTTGCCCTGATCCCTTTTAAAGCTGGCTAAATGACCACAGTGAACGTTTGTGCATAAACTGCTTTCTGAATTGTGCCTTACTTTTCCTTCTCTGTTTACACTTTTATTTTATTTATATTTGCAAGCAAGAGCAAAAGCATTTCCATTTCTGGAGCTTTACTTTTGGAAACAATAAATTTAATTTTGATCTATTTCAGTCCAAAAGGAAGTGTCTGCTTTTGTTACGCTGCTAGTAGTCTGAACCTCTGTCTCACCTCATCTGTCTCACTTAGATCCAGAGTGTGCTCTAGATCTAACACACTCAATACCTTCACAAACACCTACTCAAAGATTTAAAAAAAAAAAAACCCAAACAAAACAATTCACCTTTATATAGACCACTGTTCCCTTCACATGCATTCAAGCAATTGCTATGAGTACCATGCTGTCACTGAGCAATGAAAAAAGACAGAATAAAATTATATATAAAATATATAGTACAGGAAAAAGCAGAAGACAAATGAACTTCTATTTTCAAATAGCAGCATCTTCCACTTTGTATTTTTCCATATAAAATATGTTGCACTTTTCTCTTTCTACTGAGCCTACTGAGCATCTCACAAATACTGCAGGAGATGGAATGGGTCTATGGACAGAGGCAAGAGTTCATCCCTTTAAATTGCCTGTATTCAAGCATGGACTTTATTCCCAGAGGAAACACACTGCAACAAGTGTGGGAAAGGCTCAGTGAAGGGAGCAGGAAAATTTCCTACAGCTTTCCCCCAGACCCCACACTTACCAAAGGCTCTAGTTCTTTGCGGTCTATGAGGTTGAGCTCTGTCACAAAGTAGTAAAAATGCTTGTAACAGGTATTGACATGGGCCTCAGCCCCCATAAGGATGATACGGTCAAAGTGGTGGATGTAGACGTGAACAAACACCCGAAAAAGCCGGCAGAGTATCTTCTTGCAGATCTGAAGGAAGTTCTTTGGAAAGGGAACACCTGTGAATAGAGAAGGCAAGGTTGTCATAACCATACTGTCATCCTCCTGAGACAATGGCTTTGGAGCAAAGCATGAGTTTGTAACTGCAAACTAGGGTATGACTTCCTAGGTCTCCTTTTCAGCCCAGAAGATCACTTAATGCATACATTTATCTGACCGCTAGCCCCAAAGATAACCAAATACTTAAGCAACTTGAATGGATCAAGACTGACAGGTACTGGTTCTTCTTCCCCGAATAATTTAACGGGGGAACATCCAGCACTGTAACATTCAGAAATGTGATTTTCACTGCGGTGCACACTGTCCCATTAACATAAATGGCTTTACATCCCAAGATGGCTGTTCCCTTACACGCATACATACACAGGTTGTCCTACAAGTGATAGACACACTCCTGCTCATCTTATTCAACAGTGGCATTTCACAGCATGAAATTTAATACTGCATTTGAAATAACTGACTGAAGGACAGACCCTTTTGCTTTCACTTTCCTCCCATTTATGGGTACCAACCTGATTGCTCTTTTAATAGAAAAACTCTTGAAGAGACACAGGAACAGCTCTTCCAAAATACCTTGGAAGTTACACAACAAATTGCAGCTCAAGACTCCAAAGTAGCAGCAAAAGCAACACTTCCAAGTAAATAGCCAGGCATCCAAAATGTGGCACCAATAATTCTTTCAAAACCTCCCTTCATTAAAGACTGATCTTGCATGAGATTGTGTACCACTCAGCTGCCTCAAAAAGCTGAAGGGTTCATCTTCTACGATTGTGCTTCAGATATGATGACTTTAGTGCCACATTCAAAACTCTACTGCTGCTTTGCTTTGTTGCACATCCTCCTGATTTTTTAGTTATAGTTCACGTTTTAGTCAGATTTGAACTACACAACTGCAGTTATTGCTTCTTTTAAAAAAAACACAAAAAACCCTCACAGCTCACGAGTCCCCTACTCCATAAAAGCCCAGCTCATGCTCTCAACACGAAAAAACATTTATTATTTGCAGAAAGAAAATGGAGATATTAAATTAACACTGTTGCAAGCTTTCTAGTTTTCAAATTTTAGTCTCCTGTTAAATACTGCTCAGCACTCATGAGAGTGGTGGATTAATGGACAAATTGCCCAGTTTCACTGAGGGGGATGTGAGGACATACAGTGAGAATCTCCCATACTGAAAACAGATTTTTGATTACAGATTATATAAATTATAAAAAAAATTATATTTATAATTATATAAATTATAAAAAAAAACCACTGTGGCTGTAACCAGTCTGGATCCCATCAACAGAAACACGTGCCTTGTTTTGGACTCCATGGCCAAGGAAGTACCAGGGTATATGCACTGTGGATGTGAACACTGCTATGTGTGTCAGCATGCAAGTGGGGAATCACATCAGCACGCAGAAGTGTACTGCTCAGCATATCCCTGAACTGCCTCTAACATTTGCCATCGCTGCAGTGCAGACAATGTGGGAAAATGTCTTGGGTTTTTTTGGCCTGTAAAGGGTTCAGCGGAGGCTGATATAATTCCAAGCAGCTTTAGAGATGCAGTGCAGCCCTTCTTATTCCTGATGCACAAAACGAGGACCAGAGAAATAGCTGTATCTATGAAAGCACAACTACTTTATCTCCTTAAGAAATGTTTGGGTTTGGTTGTCACATCCATTCATCTCAATGCTAAAGCTAATATCGGAGGTCACAGAGGAAGAGGCCTAAATGTTCAAGCCATGAACTGAGACAACGCTAAGCTACAGAAATGATAATACATACAGATGTCTTGGCAATATTTGAGTCAAAACTCCACGTGATAGCCAAACACCTGGATTATAACAAATGATTGTTGCTATTTCCAAGGGCAAAAGAAATACAATCTATCAAAAAACATAACAGGAACCCCAGTTAGTTGCATATTAACCAGGGGGATCACATTTCAGCCATCAGAACATGGCTAAATTCAGGAATGATTACAGCAGCAACCTGCTTTATATTTTTGTAAAAGCTACCCAAACCAGATTTTTAAAAATACACCCAACAAAATGTTAAGTCTTAAAAAGGGGGAAGGAAATAGCTGGCACTTGTCACTGCAAGCTGATTCACTGAATTGAGAGATGAATTCTTGAAGGCACTGTATTTTCTGATCCAGAAAAGGCATGTGCCAAAATGAAGAATAGTTTTATCTTCCACGGGGTGACATATGATTGTTACTGAAGAATGTTACCATAATGAAAGAACTCATAATTCTGTACTAACTGACTAAAACAAGCTGAGTAAAACAAGCTGACAAATCCCTTAACTTCTCTGCAGCCCATGTTCCCACTTAACAGTTACAGGCAGTAAGTGCAAAGGCTGTAGAACATTGTTTCTGCTGTGAGCGAGGACTTTCATCTGACAGCTTTTTAGATGTGTTAGGCAGTCAATTTGAGGACACGTAAATAACACACAGAAGAAAAATAGCCGGTGCAGAACAGCCTAGGGTGCATAATAAACATGCAGTGTTCCCGTTGCTCTTCATGTGCATTAGGTTTTCAGACAGGCTGTGCAGTTTCACTTGCCATTGCAGAACTTTTGCAAAGTTTTGCAAAGCTATCTCTGTTTCATTTACACTTAAATAAACAGTGAAATATTGCTGCTATCACAGATTTATCACCTGGGTACGGCAGAACCCATAAAATAGTTAAAAAGTGCCTCCTCGTACGGCTGAATGAAACTGGGAGCTGTGCAGTGAGCTAGACTCCTCAGCCTTGGCGAGCCTGCCAGCCAGTCTGTCCCTGGAGTACGGAGGAGGCTTACAGCCTGGTCAGCCTCAAGGTACAGATGAACACATAGAGGTGGCTGCAGCACTAATTTAAACATACACTCTGCTGCTCTTTTTGTTCAAAATTAGACAAACGGATAGGAGAAATGCAGTCTCAAAGCAAAAAAAAAAATAAATCTAATACAACAGAACAGATTCTGATTTCAGTTACAGTAGTACGAATCCAAAGTAATGCCATCAAAATTTAAAAAATCAGAGTGAAATGATTCTAGATTTATATTCTGAGGTCAGAATTTGGCCTAATGTTTTGTTCCCACTGAAACGGCTATAGTTATAAATAAATCAACCACAGAACACAATCATTACGAGTGGCTCTTGGGAACAGACTAGCTTACATTTAGATCCTTGACTTGTTAAGGAGTCTGTCTGTTCTCTGTCCTTCAGCTCAGCCACAGTAGCCCTTGCCTTCTCCCTCTCCAAGCCCTCATTTCACATAGAGCCCAGGTTTAATAATTCCTTTCCTGGAACTTTGTAGTTAAAAAATGGAGAGGAAGAGAAAAAAAACCCAACCAAACCCACCAAAAGTCCAAGTATTTATTTAAACTTTGGATGCTTGTTAACAGTGAAAAATGTTTCCAAGAAGACAGATGACTGTCTTACAATCTGCAAGGTGATACTGTAAAGAGACAGAATGTAAAAACACCAAATTAGATTGCTAAGTTATGGTTATTAAAAGGCAGAGAAATACAAAGATGGCACTGAAATTTTTGAGCTAGCTGCTAGTTGCTGAAAAAGTATTTCTGGATGATTGAATTGGCAGCCTTGATTCATCTGTAGGCTGAGCTGCAGTGTTGCTGTTTGAGAAGAAAGTAACACACAGGTTCTTTTTGTTAACCTGGTGTTCAAAACCCCAGAGCTCCCCATTATGTCCCAAGAATGTGCAAGCAGCTTTCAAACATCCCCGTCACACAGCAGAAGCTCATTTAATTCAGGGTTATATATGCAATTGGGAAACAATTCAGTGGGGGATATAGACATGGTATAAGCAGTAACAAACATGGTCAGCATGACTGTACCCGTACCTCTGTGGAGTGTGTGCTGTACTTGCCACTTGCCATTGCTGTACTAACAGATGGGTTCCTCCTGCAGAAAAGCTGCACCCATACACCCTGCTGACAGATACACCCCAGCAGTACAGGAGAACAATCACATGGTTTCCCCTGAGCTCCAACCTCCTCATACTCCCTTGACCTTTTTGCTTCTGTTGACTTGCTGGAAAAAGCTACTCCTAACATGAGCAGGACTCTCTACAGCTTCCAAAATTCAAGTTGCCTGATCCATTTATCGAGTTCTTTTCCATTGGAAAATGAAGAGATTTTCCCCTACTTTTCAAAACCAGCTTTATTCCCACCGCTTTCTGTAGGCTATCAACTTCATTCCTTACACATTCTTAATTTGCTATCAGGTGATTTGTTCCTGTGCCAGAGTGAGCATCCAGATCCAATCTATCCATCCCCAAACAGACATATAGCACAGTGCTAACAAAGTAAACCATGTGATTGATGTGTTGTGCTATTTCTTTGAGTATTCCACATACATGACAACTGCAGACAGTGTCATGGCACTCCTTTCATGACATTTGCTCCTCAAAAGCGGTATTACGACTGCTATCTGCTCAAAAGGCTGGTCACAATAACATGGAAAAGTATGCTGACCATCTTGGGCAATGACTAGCAGTAGGTTAATGGTCTGTTGGTTTAAAACACAGTTTTAATGCCATGATGAAGGTTCTTATTTAAGACCTCTTGACACAAAACCTGTTCTTTATATGATGCAAAAAAATGGCGGGATAAGACATAGAGACTAAAGAAACTAAATCAGGTGGGGATAAAGGAGGGTAATTAAAGGTGTGGGGTGAATAAGAGGCAAAATGTCTGTCTCATTTGCTATACAACAATCTTAAATGTGCTTACTTCAACATGTATCACAGCCTCCCCTGAAGTAGGTCAGTTGCACAGGTTAGAGAGGAAATAGAAGAAAAGTTAACAGTTTATTTTTGTTGCCTGATTCATTATCTCTAGGCAAGAGTCAGAATGTATATGGTCCCAGAAATCCATCCTGAGGAACCAGAGAGAACAACCCAGACTTTTTGCCTGTAATGTTACACGCGTCTCTCGAGTGGCTGACATTCCTGCCTATAACATGCATTGAAAAAGACTGCCCAGTTAAATCTTCTGTGATGCCAGATGCATAAGCATCTTTGACCTTCTCTATTTGCGTGGCTTGAAGTCTTGTTTTACTCAAGGGAAGCTGGTAAGCCCTTTGGCAATTGTGCACAGAAATTTTGCTGCACATTCGAAAATCCTTTTACAGGCCACAGTTGTAATTCATTCTTTTTTAAAAATAAACACGTGGGAAAAAAGAGAGACTCCCTTCTCCACTGGCAAAAGGATCCACATGATAGTATTATAAACACAGCTTAAAAACATACCAACATAGGAAAGTAAGATTTTTTTCCAGTTTTATAAGGAGCAAGAAAACAGTGTTACCAGAAACTGACAATTTGGAGAATGCACCTAAAGCGAACCCTTCGTCCACTCCTCCCTCTGTGTTTTCCTTCTCCTATCTTTGCCCCAAGTACAAAAATTTGCAAAAGATGCCCTCAGCTATTGCTGGAAGCTTTGCTTCAAAAACACCTATCCTGATCCAAGCAGATGTTTAATGTTATCTCAGTGTGTTAGTCAAGGATGCGTCTGTCTCAAGGGCCAATGAAAACAATGTCAGTTTTTCTGGACTTTGTTCCTCACATAAATAAACAGGCAGCGGTAAATTATGAAGGATAAACTAGACCACCATGTACCTACGTCCTCTTGATACTGCCCTCCTTCCTGCTTTTATATCAGAGAGAGCAGAAGAAAGGGAAACACTCTTGAGGTTATATGGCTTTCTAAGCAAAACAGTGTCCTCTTTTTAAGCAGGACTGCCTCTAACAGTGGCAGTGTTACTCTTGAGTGAATAGATCAACAGGCAGGCCCACTGACAGATCTTCAACAAAACTCAAGTGCTGTCCTGGAGAGAACTCTAAATGGAACAGGGTACAGATCAGAAAACTGTTTGAGGCTTTGCACTACCTGAACATCCACAACAGCTCTCCCTGCTGCTGAGTATCAAGAAATGGGTGATGGCACTAAATTTTGCCATGTAATTAACAACTTCACCAGAAGAGGTGTCTTACAATGCAAATACTGTGAAACACCAAAGTATGCAAAGTACCTGAATTGTCTCTCCCTGAAATCAGAGGACAGAGAGACCTAAATCCTTGAGCTGCATAAGACAGATCCCTTGGATTTTAAGCAAATTTACAATGGCTGTTCCTGACCACAATCTGACCCCCTCCCTGTTACTTATTACTTCTGCTTCTGCTGCTGCAGAGCAACAGAGGAGAAACACTGCAATGCCAGAGAGCAGAATACTCTTCCTGCCTGTACCAAGCAAGGCTAGTTTTACCCCAGACAATAATCAAGCTGATAAACCCATTAGAAGAGACCTGTAGGTCTCCAGGGCAATGAGAACACTGAATGCCATAAAGAGTTGCAGAGCCATGGTTGTGTGACGGTGTAATTCATCAAATACATTTGTCTTCCCTGGAAGATCCACCTTCACCATAGCAACAAAATGAGATTTGTTGGAGCACTGCATTTGAACAACTTTATATGGCATTAATATATACACAGTATAAATAGGCTTGGAGATCCATTAGAATAATTTAGAGCTCTCCCTGCCTTACCAGAAAGTATAGTACAGGTGAACAAAATGCAGCCTCTTCTGGGACAGAAAATATAGCAGCCATTTGGCTGTGTAACAGCTTAGGATAGGAAAAGAGAGGTTATTAATCTTATGAGTGAACGTAAGGAAAAAGTATGTACGAACACTCGAGCCTGGCCAAGATATCAATGAAAAAACTTTCCTCCCCACCTGGCAGAGGTTTGTTAATAGCTTTGCTCCTACAATACTTACTATGGCCTGACAATTTCTGAGTAATGACATGGTTTTGGCTTTCCATGCTGAGTGCACCACTGGCCAGCATGGCTTTTATTTTTGTTATTAACTTCTGCTGTCTTCAGGAAATAAACATTCTGGTTCCCCATTAATTTCACAGGGACACTGCAAGAAATGTGCTGTTCTAAGGGCCCCTCTCAAGCTTACTGATGCAGCAAGATGCAGCAATGTGAAACATCAGAAGCAGCAAGCAGCATGGTCTTGGAGATGCACTCAGAATCAGACAAAACAGCCTCCTGTCCCCAAGACACAGATGCTCCAGCAGTTAACTGAAAAACACAGGCGTTACCTCTGCCAAAACTCACTGCATGTCATTAACAAGTAACCTTGAAAGGTTAATATCATAAAAGAAACATCCTTATTCAGATGATTACTGTGCTAAATTCCTTTTCAGTGGGCCATTAGAAGAAACATTCAGGCAGTTCTAACACCTCAGATCATGGGCCCTGTGTCTCCTAATGCAAGTCATTTTCTGGCCCTTTGATATCTGTGTTGTCTTAGGAATCTTGTATATGTATCAGAATATCCTCAGTGCATATCGACAGTGCTTTGAAGAGGTGATTTAGAAGTTTTAAATAAGTTATTTTTCCCTCCAGTAAAATGTAGCTCTTTCACGAGATATGGAAAGACAATTATATAGCAGCACGCAACGGAAGTTCAATGGAAGACTGCATGTTCTGATCCAGAAAACTAAGAACAAAAACCTGCAAGAATAGAATCCTGGTCCCTGACTTTGCTTGAGTTAATCCTGATTTACAACACTGCAGCCTGGAATAAAGTCTGGTGTCCTGAGAGGGAATTCTGCAGGCTGATAACCAAGACCCAGTTAGGGCTCTTAGATCTGCTTTTACATGTTTAAATATTTTTGCTTTTATAACATCAGATCAGGGGGTAACACAACCGATGCTTTTCACTAGTCTGTTTTTACAACTGTTGACAGGTTGTAAAATTGAATGAACCCATCAGATGAAGAAAAATGAGCCAAGCAAATGGTTCCCAGCACACTTAAGCACTCTCAAAAATGAGAGAGCTAAGCCAGATTCACTCTTCAGCAGCCTGTAACTGCAACCCAAGCTACTCTGTCTTCAGTTGCTGCCAGTCCATGCCCTTGCTCATCCAAGCACCTCCCCAGGCACCCAAAGTTTTGCTTCTCTTGTTTTCTCAGAACTGCCTTAATAGAAGAGGTCAGTACCTCCCTCCCATGCAAACACTAACCGATGTTCATACACTAAACAGGATATCCAGTTTTCCTTTGAGGAACGCTCAGCACATTCCTGGTATGCACTGGTTGCATCAGGTTCAGTACCAAAGGCAGTGGTGACTGTTTTCATTTCAGAGCAGAGCCAAAGAAGGTAGTGTTGTCTGTCTTTTATGTATCACTCAAGTGGGTTTTTTTTCAGTATTTCCAGAGCTAAGGAGACTCAAATCTCTTTCTACTGTTTTGCAGGGAAGTATGTTTATTAATAGGAAGCTGATGAACCTGGGCAGCTGCGCTCTTCATGCCGTCTTGAAGCCACTGTGCTGAAAGGAAGAAAAGACTTGCAATGTCAGAAGGCAGCAGAACACATAGCATGCCTCTGCAGCCCACTGGGTAAAGTCGTGCTCCTGGAAGCACTCCTGCATTTTGCAGTAACATACTCATCTAATGAAATGAATCATTCTGGAATAGGAACCAGAGTACACAGGACTTCACGCTCACAGACGACAACATTTTCCAAGAGATTTCAGGTTATGTCAGCAGGCAGATGCACGCACACAAATCCACACATGCAAACACACCCACACACAGTCATACTGTGAAGCCTGTGTAAAAGCTATCATTGACTGACAGGTTTTGGATGCAGTGTAATTCCAAAACAGGAACCAAAGTCGTATCAACAGGATTTGAGTATTTTGATTGCATATGCCCCTATAAGACTATCTTTACTATTAAAATATAGGCCAATGGCGCTTGGATTTACAAGGCACTCAAAACCTACTATTGCCCACACAAAGGAGCTACTATCATTTAAACAGATTCTTCCAATATGTCATGAATAGATAAGACCGGTCTCTTCAGATGCCTAGGGCTCCATCTGGTACCTGGAAATCAAAAGAAGCTTTACCACTAATTTCATTGAAAATGAGTCTGGAAAATCAATGAGTGAGAGTATCCTGTTACTTTTAAAGCATCATGAAGCTAAGCAGCATAATATTATTTTAATGTCACTAGCAAAGGACAATTAAAGAAACAATTTCAAAATTTGCATTAAATTGACCTTAACCAACTACTTTTGCAAGAATTGCATGCTAATAAAATTTTGAATGAAAATAAGCCAATAAAAATCAAATGGACTACAGGACAAAAAGTTTTCAAAGAGAACAACTGAAAGGAAGATTTAAAAACATAACTAGCCACAAATAAGCTTATTTGTTCTATTATCAAATTCAGCTGAGAACGGGAGGCCCCTTGATTTCACTGGAGTAAAATTTTCTCTTTAACAGATCTTTTACATGGTTAATACACTCTGAATTCTTCCCTAACTCAGCATCAATCATCCAATTCCCACTGACCAAAGTTTGGAATATCAAAGATTTTTGATAGCCTCGAACACTGCCTTTAGAATGAACACCTCAGGCCTCACAGGCAACATCATCTTATCAACAGACCTTTTAACTATTAAATAAAGAACATTTCTACATTGCAAGAGCTTCAGCTGCATGAAGTCTTCTTTGGGTCTTGAAAACTGCCTGTAAACATTTTCTGTTTTTCCATTTAATGCTTACTGAATGCCACAGAACTGAAAGGAAAATAAGGCAAAGATTATTTGAGCTTAATATCGTTTTCTAGAAGCTAGAAGCTAGTTCTTCAAGAATTACTTTTGATTCATTCACAGGAAGAATAAGAAAACACTCACTAGGCCTTAATTTTCATAAATGAAAAACTTAAAGAAATTCAAACACAGAATCATAAAATGTTTCTTTAGAGTGCCTGCTTTCTATACAAATTAGTAACATACTTTTTATGTATGCCAGAAAAACAGTGTATACCCCCACCCCATTCCTCAGACACAATGGACACCATCTATACTTCTGTCTTTTCTTTCACCTTGTATTTGAAATTGAACTACTGGTCAGCTCCCCACATTGTTTTTATTATTGTCATGGTTTCACCTGGGCTGCAGTTAACTTTCTTGCTATCAGCTGGTGTGGGGCTATGTTTCGGATTCGGGATGAGAGCCGTTTTTCAGGCTGCATGGATGTTTTTGGTTGTTCTTAAGCAGTCAAGGCCTTTTCTGCTCCTCACACTGCCCCACCAGCGAGTAGGCTGGGGTGCACAAGAAGTTGGGAGGGGACACAGCCAGGACAGCTGACCCCAACTGACACAGGGATATTCCATATCATACGGTGTCATACTCAGCATATGAAGCTGGGGGAAGCAGAAGGAGGTGGGAGGCATTTGGAGTGATGGTGTTTGTCTTCTGAAGTAACTGTTATGTGTGATAGAGCCCTGCTTTCCTGGAGATGGCTGACCACCTGCCTGCCCATGGGAAGCAGTGAATGAATTCCTTCTTTTGCTTTGCTTGCATGCACATCTTTTGCTTTACTTATGAAACTGTCTTTATCTTAACCCACGAGTTTTTCTCACTTTTCCGATTCTATTCCCCATCCCAGCTGGGGGTAACGAGCAAGGGACTGCATGGTTCTCATTGCCGGCTGGGGTTAAACCATGACAAATATTCAGGGACAATTTAATTGAAGGTGGGGGTTAAAGGCATTTTTTGTTGGTTTTAGCACAGTTGTAGTAATCCACAGTAAGACTAAGTGCACTTATACTAGCAAGGGTGATTACACCACTTCAGTAACAAAGTTAAACATATACTTTTAAGTTTCTTGCTTAAGAGACTAATTTATCTATATGTTTAACATTAATCATCTGAGGAGCAAACATTAATTTATCTTCATGTTTAATGTTTTAATGTCTATACGTTTTTATCTGTAGGTTTAACTTAAGTTTACTTGATCTCTGCCACTGCTCATACAATGTATAACATCAATCACCTTTTAAGTTTATGGGTATGTATATGGTCACACTGTAACTGACATAGCCTGAAAGCTAAGACATTGAAGGGCAGACAAAACTTGTGCGTAAAACCTGACACAGAGCTGGCAGCTTTATGTATCCGGACACTTAAAATTTCCTATCTGTAAAGCAGGATGATGGGCGAATGTGGTCTTGGCTCAGCAATTATCCTTAAGCATCCTTAAAAAGGAGGCACACAGTAGCACAGGTGCTAGTTGCCACCTCTTTTGTGCTTGCAGGCTTTAAGACTGTGTGTTTAGGCTCTGAGCATCAATGAACTGTGTAAGATGCAGAGCACCTACATTTCAGACAGTGCTGCCAAATACAAATTAACTACTAGCACCTGGAGTGAATTCAGCTGTGCCTTACTGAAAAAAGGACTACCAAGAACTGGATGAAGAGTTCCAAACTAGTACAGACCCATTTCTCTGGTACTTGGTTACTAGCGGAGTTCTGACAGGTCAGTGCGCTGGCAGGCAAGGACAGACTTTCAAAAGGGTTTCACTCTTGCATTTTGAAGAGTATCTGTAGGTGCTGTGCTCAAGCTGGCTCTTCCATGAAAAAAAAATAAATTAATAAATCAGAGAAAATGGATTTCATATTTTCTCCTGCTTATTCACAAAAGACCTGTTTATATTTTTGATTTCTAAAATCCTGAGGACAGCATTAATCTCTCAAATCCCCCTCTCACCCTCAGGATTTCCAGTTCAGTGTGTTTTACAATGTTAGATCTTCATGAGAGTGAACAGGCCAGCCTGCCAACTAACTGTTTAGTGATGTTCCAGGAAGCTGAATGTTATGGAAATAATGCCTAATGGAGTGCAATTTGTTATGACATACCTGGAGAGCCCCACCTATGACAGAAGATACAGAGAGGCTCTAGAGTTCAGATGCTTAAGGCATTGTACCTTTTTCTTTCCTCCTATCTCAGAGATAAACCCAGCAGCAGTTGTGATTCTGCTGACAGCACCAGCTTAACGTGGCCATGGAAGTGGGACTGTTCAAAGAATAAAGGCAATAAACTCAAGCATTTTCACAGCAAGGGGTTCATTGCTAGTAACTGTAATGAGATAAAACTGATGGTCTGCAAAGACCAAGTACTTGATTTTCTCTGCTTGGATCACATAGATACATCAGGACAAGAGCAGAACACCGAGCAAAACATTTAATTTTTAACAATAGCATAATGATGTGTTGTTACACGCCTACAGCTTCAATACAGTGCCTTCATCTGCAAACACATATAGGTTCCCTGAACCTCAAAAGTAGATTTCTACAAACACTAATTAAACAATTGTGAACTTAGACAATATATTCTTTAGGCAAGCAGTTATTTGTGCATGCCCTGAGATCCAGCAGTTTCATCTATTACATTTAAAAATTAACACATGACTCCAAGGAAAAGAGAAAGTATGGAGGAGGCTCTGTGGCCGGCCACTCGGATTCAGCATGGATCTGTGCTGGAAAATACAATGCCATTAAAAGGAAAATGATTACAGACTGTGTTCAAAAAACTTCTGCAGCAAACATGTCTATGCTAAAACCTAGACAGAATAGAAGTAAGAAAGAAAGAGATAGCTGTTATATTCCATTTGGTCATAACAGACTGATACTACAGCGTAGTGTTGTTCAATATACAGGGCACAGAACTTCACAAACTAATTTCTGCATCCGGTCATACTTCTGGCTGGACCATGGTTAGGCATCCACTCATGGTTTCACAGAAATATGACCTTTTGTATTAACAAAAAATGAGTAATTATGAAAAAATGTTCAACAGCAGCACTGCATCAGTATGGATGGTCCATTATTACACATTCTACTACAGTTTCTAAATTTCTATAGGGAAACTGAGTTAAGTTTACCCTGATACAACTGCATTGCCCTCCACAGACCTGAGGTCATTGATAGTCTGTTTATTTTTCCCCTGAAAGCACCACCACAATTAGAGTCTTCCACTGCTGCTCTGTTTACAGCACAGATGTTTCCAGGATGCACTACTTTTTCAGTAGTGAAACTTTTTCAGTGGGACTATTCCCAGGACAATGCACGTACCAGTGTCGGGGCGTGGTCAACATATTCCAAACACTGTGAAGGCTGGAAGACATTAAAAAATCACTGGCTTTGTTCCCAGACCTCTCCAAGGGCTTAGGAGATCATGCTGCCTTAACGAGTATGGGGAACTCTGATGGCACCATCACAAGTGTTCCTACATGGACATTTTTTCTTGCAGCACTTAAGCTCGTGGAATAATTTGGCTATGCGAAAAATTGGGCTGGTTTTATACACATGTATACACAAAATCTTTTAATATCTATTCTAAAATTAAATGCCAGGTTTGAGACTTCTTGATTCTGCAGAAAAAAGTTTGAAACATTAACACTAAAGACAGAATCCAGAAGACTAAACAAAATAAATTCATTTAAAAATGTGCTCTTTTTGAGTTATTAAGACAGACTGAGGGTTCAGTCAAAAGATGCCTTTTAAGTTGTTTGAGTTTGCATACAAGATGACTGAAGAGCGCACAAAGACATCACACTGACCCCATTGTGTGTTTATTCATTCAAAATTTGCTATGGATGGTCCTTTACAAAAAACTTTGCTACAGTTTTAGAGCTCCTCCAGACCATCACTGAGTCACTGTAAGTCCCAACAGAAGTGTTGCCACTACTATGGAGAGTATCACTTAACAACCAGGCAAATGGAAAATATACATATATATAAAGCTCTTCCTGAGTATAGATCATGAAGCAGTATGTACAGTCCGTAATATTTTCACTTCCTTCCCAGCAGCAAACTTTGGGTTAGAATAAAGGCTGCATCAGTCCCTGAATCTGAGATGTTTGTGGCACCCTGCCAATTCAAAAAATCTGTTTACAGCACAGATGTTTTCAGGATGCACTACTAAGCACTAAGAGCAGCTGCAGTATCTCTGCTGAACTTTCTGGTGCAAAAAGGAGAACATGCAGCAGCTCTAGAAATATTAAAGAGAGAAACCCAAGTGCAAAATACGTAGCCTTATTACTCATTACTCAACATACAGATCAACCTTCTGTTTTCAGTAATTTAAGCCATTCCAAATGAGAACATACAATTAAAACTTTGTCTTTATTTTTTCTGACACAACCTCTGTGTGAAAAAGAAGGACAATTTCTGCCATTCTGATTTGCAATTGCTTTAGAAACCCAATAGTTTGGGGTGAAAGAGGAGATAACATGACCTCTGAGGGTAACTTCCCTAAACAATTCTTAAAGTCTACGATTCCATTAAAACACCACATTCCTGTTGTCAGAAAGCCCAGGCGGTCAGTAAAAATAAAAACCACATAACCTAAGGACAGCTGATGGCAAGGTTCCCTAATACTACCATTGTCCATTTTATGTCTTTGGTCTTGGGTGTCAACGTGAAGAAGCATGGACGTAAGCCTGAAGAGGCTTAATATTAAATATAGAAGATAGAGCTTTGTGGAATCACACACATCCCACCTGCTTTGTGCTTTCTTTCCTTTTTCGTGCTCTCTTTTGGTCTACTTCCTTTATATTTTTCTCATGTTAACACCAAAACATTGCTCCATGCAAGTCATGGATAGCAAAGCTCTCTTAAGCTCTACGGCTGGCCCTTCTCCTCCTCCTGATGTCTTGTACAAATGAAAACTTTCTAGAGTCAAATTTCACCTAACAGTCTGATTTGGTTTTGATGCCTTACCAAATTTCTTCATTAGCTCGATTATTTTTGTGAATTTTCTTATGGCTGTAAATTTACTTAGCATTTTTCTTTGCCCACAACTTGTATTATTTTCTTCTAAGACGAGAAAACTCTGAACAACTTATTTGGACAAAACCCAGAAAAAAATAACAAATAGTATTTTTTCTTAGACACTTCTAGGTCTGGTTTATGTACTTTGCATGTGAGGACTGGCAAAACTGTAATGATTTCATGAGGTTATCCTTACTGTTCTAACCCCCACAATGAGAGAGAAATAACCAGTGCATATTTAAATTGCCATGAACTTTAACTTCTACTACAATATACTGAAAATTAATGGTTTCTGATTTCTGAGTGATCCATGTAAATCATAGAATAATGGAATCCTTTGGCTTGGAAGGGACCTTAAAGATCATCTAGTTTTAACCATATTGCCATGGGCAGGGACACCTCCCACTAGACCAGCTTGCTCAGAGCCCTGTCCCACCTGGCCTTGAACACTTCCAGGGATGGGGCATCTGCAGCTTCTCTGGGCAACCTGTTCCAGTGCCTCACCACCCTCACAGTAAAGAATTTCTTCCTAATATCTAATCTAAATCTGCCCTCTTTCAGTTTAAAACCATTACCCCTCGTCCTATCACTAAACTCCCTGATCAAGAGTCCCTCCCCAGCTTTCCTGTAGGCCCCCTTTAAGTACAGAAAGGCTGCTGTAAGGTCTCCCCAGAGCCTTCTCTTCTCCAGGCTGAATAACTTCAACTCTCTCATCCCTTCTTCATAGCAGAGGTGCTCCAGCCCTCTCATCATCTTCAGGGCCCTCCTCTGGGCTCAGTCCAACAGGTCCATGTCCTTCTTATGTTGGGGGCTCCAGAGCTGGATGCAGTACTCCAGGTGGGGTCTCACAAGAGTGCAGTAGAGGGGCAGAATCACCTCCCTTGACCTGCTGGCCACACTTTTGATGCAGCCCAGCATACGGTTGGCCTTCTGGGCTGCGAGTCCACATTGCTGGCTCATGTTGAGCTTCTCATCAGTCAGCACCCCCAGGTCCTTCTCCTCAGAGCTGCTCTCAATCCATTCTCCACCCACCCTGTATTTGTCCTTGGGACTGCACGAACCCACGTGCAGGACCTTGCACTCGGCCCTGTTGAACTTGATGAGGTTGGTATGGGCCCACCTCTCCAGCCTGTCCAGGTCCCTCTGGGTGGCTTCCCTTCTATCCAGTGTGTCTACTGCTGCACACATCTTGGTGTCACCGGCAAACTTGCTGAGGGTGCACTCAATCGCACTGCCCATGTCACTGACAAAGATGTTAAACAGCTGTGGTCCCAGTACCAACCCCTGAGAAACACCACTCTGGTGGTATTCTCTACTCGGACATTGAGCTGTTGACTGCAACTCTTTGAGTGCAACCATCCAGCCAATTCCTTATCCACTGAGTAGTCCATCTATTAAATCCATGTCTCTCCAATTTAGAAACCAGGAAGTCATACGGGACAGTGTCAAATGCTTTGCATAAGTCTAGATAGATGACATAAGTTGCTCTTCCCTTATCCATCAATGCTGTAATCCCATCACAGAAAGTCACCACATTTGTCAGGCATGACTTCCCCTTAGTGAAGCCATGTTGGCTGTCACCAATCACCTCCTTATTTTCCATTTGCCTTACCAGAGTTTCCAGGAGCATCTGCTCCACGATCTTGTCAGGCACAGAGGTGAGACTGACTGGCCTGTAGTTCCTCAGCTCTTCCTTTTCTCCATTTTTAAAAATAGGGGCTTATATTTCCCCTTTTCCAGTCAGTGGGAACTTCACCAGACTGTCACAACTTGTCAAATGTAATCAATAGTGGCTTGGCAACTTCATCCACCAGTTCCCTCAGGACCCATGGACGTATCTCATCAGGTGCCATGCATTTGTGCACCTTCAGGCTCCTTAGATGCTCTCAGACCTGATCTTCTCCTACAGTGGGTGGTTCTTCATTCTCCCAGTCCCTGCCTTTGCCTTCTGCAACTTGAGTGGTTTGTCTAGAGCACTTGCCGATGAAGACTGAGGCAAAAAAGGCATTTAGTACCTCAGCCTTCTCCACAATCTGGGTAACCAGGTCTCGTGCTTCCTTCTGGAGAGGGCCCACATTTTCCCTACTCTTTCTTTTATCACTGATATACCTATATAGAAGCTTTCCTTGTTGCCCTTGGTGTCTCTGGCCAGATTTAATTCTATCTGGGCTTTAGCCTGCCCAATTTGATCCCTGGCTACTCAGACATTTTCTCTGTATTCCTCACAGGCTACCTGTCCTTGCTTCCACCCTCTGTAGGCTTCATTTTTCTGAGTTTCTTCAGGAGCTCCTTGTTCATCCATGCAGGCCTCCTCGTGTTTTTGTCTGACTTCCTGATGCATCGCTCCTGAGCTTGGAGGAGGTGATCCTTGAATACTAACCAGGTTTCTTGGGCCCCTCTTCCCTCCAGGGCTTTATCCCATGGAACCCTAACGAGCAGATCCCTGAAGAGGCCAAAGTCTGCTCTCCTGAAGTCCTGAGTAGTGAGCTTGCTGTGTGCTGTCCTCACTGCCCTAAGGATCTTGAGCTCTACCATTTCATTGTCACTGCAGCCAAGGCTGCTCTTGAGCTTCCCATTCCCCACCAGCCCCTCCTTGTTGATGAGAACAAGGTCCAGCATGGCACCTCTCCTTGCTGGCACCTCTATGACTTGGAGAAGGAAGGTATCATCAATGCACTCCAGGAACCTCCTGGATTGCTTATGCCTGGCTGTGTTGTTCCTCCAACAGATATCAGTGCGGTTGAAGTTCCTCATGAGGACCAAGGCTTGTGAATGTGAGGCTGCTCCTACAGAGGGCTTCATTTGCTTGGTCTTCCTGGTCAGATGGCCTGTAGTAGACCCCCACTGTAAGGTCACCTGTCCCTGCCCTCCCTTTAATTCTGACCCATAAGCTTTCAGTCGGCTCCTCATCCACCCACAGGCAGAGCTACATGCACTCCAGCTGGTCATTGACATAGAGGGTGACATCCCCTCCCCATCTCCCCTGCCTGTCTTTCCTAAGGAGCCTGTATCCTTCCATTCCAACACTCCAGCCATAGGAGCCATCCCACCACATTTGCGTGATGCCAATAAGATCATAGGTCTGCAGGCTTGCGCATATCTCTAACTCCTCTTGTTTATTCCCCATGCTACATGCATTTGCATATAGGCATTTCAGTTAGGCCTCCAATGAGGCTAACTTACTGGGTAGAGTGGCTGGTATTCCTTTGTTCTGCACTCCAAGTCCTCTCCCGCTGACCTGTGATCCTTCCCCAAGCTCTGGGCATCCATTGCTGGCACTGGCATCAAACTGATAGGAGTGAGATGGATTGAGGTTCCCCTTCCCCGACAACTTTAGTTTAAAGCCCTCTTCACGAGCTTGGCAAGCCTATGACCAAAGACGCTCTGTCCCTTCTCTGACAGATGGACCCCATAAGCCCCCAGCAGACCTGGTTCCTCAAAGTGAGTACCATGGTCTCACACAGTGCTCGGAACTGGAAAGGAAAACAATGAGGTTCCTCCATCACAGTATTTCCTTCAAAGTCAGTCCCATTCCTGCTACCTTGAATAACTTCGTACCATCAGCAAGTGTTACCACCTCGTTGCTCACCCTTTTTTCCAGCTTACCTGTGACTATGTTAAGCAATCGAAATCCCAGTATACGCTGCAGAACTCCACTGTTGACTTTCTTCAGTTCCACAGTGGAAGAATTCAACTATTTACTCCCACACTTTGATTCCTTTTCTAGCCAATGTTTTATGCATTTATCACCTGCAATCTCAACATTGCAAAGTAGCTTTTAGTATGCAAATATCACGATCAAGAAACCACTTTTTTCAAGGGGATTCATCAAAAATAGATAAAGAACAAGGACTAGATGGGGAAAACCCTTCATATACAGCGCTCTTCAATTGTGTTGCTTCTTAAAACAGAAAAACCCTCTACATAGAGGTGAACTGAGACAGTTTATGTGACAAGGTGCTGAAAGTGAGTCAGAACAAACCAAGTCACCCTGAAACAATTTTTCTGGAGAAAGTGATGTACGCAAGAAAAAGACTCTATGATGATGGGCCTACTGAAAATAGACATAGTTTGAAACCCTTTCTGTTGGCCACAGCCATACCCACGTTATCATGACCAGTTATCCAGACTGTTGTCAAAATGCAGTCATACAGCTGGGAAACGCTCGTGTGAAAAAACTACAGGGCGTGAGGAGAGGGAGATGAATATATACACAAAACGTAATCAAGGAGATGGATTTCACTAATAAAAATGTTTGGGTCAATTGATTCAAGACACAAAACAAAACACCAGAAAAGCAGATCAACAGGGTAACACTGAATACCTAATTCCTAAAGTAAAGCAACAATAGGATAGTTAATTGTCCCACTCCCTGCAGTAACAGGAACGGTTAGATCTTTCTCAGAAGAACAGACCAATTCCAATTGCCACTGAAGCTGGAGTACAATCTACTTCAGCTGTCTCTGGCTTGTTACTCCTCTTATTCTGTTAGCTCACCCGCTAACAATCCCTTGGCCTGCTTGACTTTCTTATGCAGTTAATCATAGTCAGTTAACCACGGCAGTGTAATCATTTTCTGCTATTTCAACTTAGTGCACAGGTGTATGGCGTCACTGAAAGCTAATCTGGTGCCCTCCGTGTATAAGACTTTTGTAAACAGCTCCTCCCACTCTCCAGATCACAGAAAACTCTTACAACTTTCCTACTGCTCTTTACGTTATTCTTTCAGGCAATAAAGTTTCACCAGACTGCTGGAAGCTAATGATAAGTATGGCCTTAGATTCAGAGACTCCCATTGCCCTGAATCACATGCTGCCTCTTATACATTCCGAGCATTCAAAAAGTAGGGCTCCTTCGAAGAGTCTCTCATTTCTGGCATACACACAGTGACATACTCAACTCATTAATAATTTCTGAGATTTTAAAAGCTACTCCAAGCTCTTCTTTTTCCCTTGAGACTATCAAAGCTAAACGTAAACAGAGAGTTTTGCAGATCTGCTTCAAAAAAAAATTTAAGTAAAAAAAAATTCAAAACGCAGATGTTCAAAACCAACTGAAATATAAATCGGAAGCTTTGTGGCTGTCTCTCTTGGGAAAACAATGTTAGTAAAAAGGCAGTGTGTGGAGTTCAAACGTAGCACGCAGATGGAAAGTTTAATAGGTATCTTTAAGTACCATTAGATGATTTTATAGCTTGTCCCTGGCCAACAAGGGGAAATGAGCCATTAAAGATGTTGTGCTAAGAAAGAACCATCTGCCAAAGCCAGCAGAGGCTGGCTGGTTGAATTAGAGGCTGGAGTTTGCAACTGAGAATCTTCACGCTCATTTCTTTGTCTGTCTCAGTCACCCGGAATTAACAATAGAAAGTTTAAAAAAGAAAGCAGTGTCCATTTTGCTCGGCAAAGGGTATTGGAAATTCACAGGGGAAGACAAACTACTTGCTTTTTTGGGATCATATTCTGACAAATAGGTTATAAATCAAAACTTCAATCCCAAAGGAACAGAACTGGTGGTGGAAGTTCACAGCTTTGAATTCCTATCTGGGTGATTAAATCCAGACCAGATGATTGTAGACATTATAAAGGAAAATGCTGGGGACACATAGCAGCCAAATAGAGCCAAAATATAAACAAGAGAAAGATGTGGTTCATTGCCATTTTATTCAAGAAGAAAATATTATGAAAATCAAAATATGGTTTTATAGGAATTTTCATTATAATGGAGAAAAAAAAAGTCAAATTAATCTATATCTAGTGAGCCTGACCTTCAATAGCCTATACTTTTTGTAATCAGCCACACTACTGTGAAAGCTCTTTTAGTTTTAAATCATTCTAACTTTTTCTGTGATTTGATTCATAGTCTATGTTTCCATAGTCTGTTTCTGTTTCTCTTTGCCTACAAGACACTGGTCTATCATCCAAGAAATATTTTCTGAACAAGTAAGGCTGTATAACTAGCTATGTTCTAGGAAGTTTTATAGAAACTGATTTTGTTTGCCACACCTTCTATTATCCCTCCCCAGAGAGTCACCTGCCTGTGTCTCCCAGCACTGCTCCTGGCACTTCTGAATTGCTGTCAGCTATGCCACCCTGAGGGGTTTTGAAAGAGGAGGGGCTGCCATCCACTGGTTACAGCAACGAACATTTTGGCAGGGTCTGTTTCAGTCTAGTTTGCCATCTATGATTATAACACAAAACTGCATTTAAAAGGTAGTTATAAGCACATCAGAAATTGTAACACTTCTTCTAAGTGACCACATTATAAACATTGGCGGATACGACTGGAGGACTGCAATGGAGGGATGTGGGCTTTTAAGGAAGCAGGGGCAGGGAAGGCAAGGAGGGGAGCAACCTGCTGTGTGAGAGCATTACAAATGCAAAGAGCTCTGCCTTGGACAGGTCAGGTGTCAGTCAAGAACTTCTGTGTCAAGATTAGCAGGCAGACCATCATGGGCACTGTTGTGGTGGGTATCTGCTACAGACTGCCTGCTCCGGAAACAGAAGTAGATAAGGTCTTCTGCAAACAAGTGGAAGAATTTTAACAGTCACAGCTTCTGGTCCTCAAGGGGAACTTCAGCCCCCCTGACATCTGCTGGAAGGACGGTCCAGCAGGGCTCAAGCAATCTAGGAGACTTCTTGAGTGCATTGCAGCATCCTGGCACAGGCACCGGAGACATCAACACGGAAAGGAGCCCTGCTGGACCTGATACTTAATGAAGAAGGAAGAACAGGTGGGGGATGTGAAAGTCAGAGGCAGCCTTGGCTGCAGTGATCATGAGGTGGTGGAGGTCAGGATCCTAAGACAAGACATGAGGGCAAAAATCAAGACCACAACCTTGGATTACATGAAAGCACCTTTCAACCTCTTCAGAAATCTATCTGCTTGGAAGAATCCCATGGGATACAAGTTGCTCCTAACTGGAGTTGAATCTGGCAAGGTAAGTGAACAGCAACACTAAAGGATTTTACGATTTTACAAGTACATAAACAGCAAAAGGCAAACTAGGGAAAATGTGGGTCTGCTGCTGAATGGGGCACAGGAACTGGTGACAAATGATACAGAAATACAGAAAAGGACAAGGTACTCAATGCTTTCTTGGGCTCAGTCTTTACTAAAAAGATAGGCGTTCAGAAATCCAAGGCCCTGAGACCAAAGGGAAAGTACGGAAAAAGAATAATTACCCTTAGTGAAGGAGACTAGGTTAGTGAAAAGTTAAACAAACTGGACATACGTAAGTCTATAGGGTCTGAGGGGATGCACCCACAAGTGCTGAGGGAACTGTCCATCACTGCAAGGCACTCTTGATTACCTTTGAAAGGTCAAGGTGATTGGGGAACGTTCCTGGAAGCCGTGAGAAAGCAAATATCACTCCTGTCTTCAAGAAAGGCAAGTGAGAAGGTGTGGGAAACTCCAGGCCACTCAGCCTCACCTCAATCCCTGGGAAGGTGTTGGGAGAAAATCCTCCTGGAGGGCAGTTCCAAATACATGAAGGACAAGATGATGACTGTAAGTAGTCAGCATGGATTTACAAGGGGAAACCACACTTGCCCAATCTGATGGCCTTTACCATGAGGTCACTAGCTAGGCAGATAATGGGGAGAGCAGTTGATGTTCTTTACCTTGACCCTAGCGAAGCCACCGTATCCCATAACATTATCATAGACAAGCTGACAAAGTACAGGTTAGATAAGTGGACAATAATGTGGATTGAAAATGGGCTGAACTACTGGGCCCAGAGGATTGTTATCAGTGGCATGGAGGAGGCAATTCACTAGCTGTGTACCTCAGGGCTCAATACCGGGGCCAATACTGTTCACTATTTTCATTAATGATCTGGATAACAGGTCAGAGCACACTCTCAGGGAGTCTGCAGATGATACAAAGTTGGGAGGAGTGGCTGATACACCAGATGGGTGTGCTGCTGTTCAGAGAAACCTCTCAGGATGGAAAAAAAGGCAGAGAGGAATCTGATTGAGTTCAACAAGTGTAAATGCGAAGTCCTGCCCCTGAGGAGGAACAACCTAGGCACCGGTACACTCTGGGGGCTGAGTGGCTGGAAAGCAGCTTTGTTGAGAAGGACCACTGGGTTCTGGCAGACCAAGCTGACCGTGAGCCAGCAATACACCCTCACAGCAAAAAAGGCCAATAGTATCCTGGATTGCATTAGGAAGAGCATTGGCAGCAGGTCCAAAAAGGTGATCCTTCCCTCTACTCAGCCCTGGTGAGGCCACACCTAGAGTTCTGGCTCTAGTTCTAGGGTCCCCAGTAGAAGAAAGACACGGACTTAACTGAACTGAGTCCAGCACAGACCCACAAAGATGATGAAGGGACTGGAACATCTCTCATATGAGGAGAGGCTGAGAGGTAGGACTCTTTACTCTGGAGAAGACTCGACTCAGGGGATCTTATCTATGTTTATAAATAGCTGATGGGAGGAAATGAAGATGAGGAGGCAGACTTTTCCTGGTAGTGCCTACTGACAGGACAAGAGGCAACGAGCGCAAATTAAAAGACATGATAAACTATCTGTCTACAAGAAAACACATTTTGCTCTGAAGGTGGTCAAATACTGTAACAGGTTGCCCAGAAAGGTTCTGGAGTCTCCATCCACGGACTGGACAACCTGCACTACACAACACTGCTTTCAGCAGGGAGGTTGGACTAGATGATCTCAAGAGGTCTCTTCCAGCCTAAATTATTCTGTGATTCTGTAATTCTGTCCATGACAGCTCTGAGTGTCAGGATCGGGGCCAGAGTGCTCACTGTCTTACCATGCTGCACTCATGGCCTTTAAGGAACACCTTTACACTGCAGCTGATAGGGAACTATTTAAACATGACCACGTTAGGAGCTGAGGAGGCCTGTTCCCATCTGCCAACCTGGACTTGTACTATGGTTGTACTGTGCAACTGCCATCTGCAGTTGTACTCCAACAGCTGCAGGAGTACTTTAACAGAATAAATTATGGTACCAGTCCTAGACGAAACAGTACTGAATACAGGATTCTTGACAGGTTCAGAAAGCAATTCCTTCTGCAACAGCAGGAGAGGAATGCAGATACACTTCCACTTCAGACCAACATCACAGCCTGGAGACTGGGAACAGATTCAGGGGTGCAGATAACTTAGGTACAGGCTCAGCAAGGTTTTTGTGTACCTCAGTGAAGACAGAATATGACTCTGACCACTAGACAGTTTGTTTTCTCATTGCTGGAAGAAGAGTGGAAGTTAGTTATCACAGGAAAAGTTTGCCAATGTCTATTTAGTAGTCTGAGGCCAGAAATTTAGTTGGTGACAGTTTACATTATCACAATGCGTAACGTGTAGTAAGATTGAAAAGGAGGTGCTTCATTTGAAAATGTAAGACTCCAAAGCCAAACTATTAGAAAAATTGGGGAGACTAAATTCTCTGAAGGAACAGGGCTCTAATGACATCTCTAGCTCCATGTGTGACCTCCATAGCTATACATTCCCACGATGCTGAAAGGCAGGTACAGTTCATCAGCTGTTGCTATTTCAGCTGAGCTTTTGTGGGTTTGATCACAGGATAAAGCAAGAAATGAAATACCTTTCAAAGGTGGCTCTAATTTTTTGCAGGATCTCTGCAGCTGCCTGACACAGAACTCTTTACCAAAGCAGAAACCCATTTTTGTTGTCCCATACTACATTCGCCCTAAACTGGGTTTGGTGGACTACAATGGTACTGGTGTGTGTCTGAAGAACCCACCTGTTAGAGAAACTTTCCCAGATCGGCTTTGGCTAAGCAGTGAATACAGACTGCAGCTGGTAAAAAGAACTGGGCTTTTTTCTGTTTCTCTGCTTTGACCTACAGACTCTGAACTACTTCCAATGACAGAAGTCATTAGCTTAATGCTCCCAGTTATGCCATATGGAATCAGTCTGCCTTACAAAGGTTTTACAAAATATTCAGATTTTAGGGTTTTACAAAAGATTCAGATTTTAGATTCAGCAATCTCACTGAAAGTCAATGACAATTGTCAGAGCCTGACTCTGTTCCCTCCATATTTGCAAAACCCAACATGTTGATAAAAAATGTCAGGGGAAATGGCACTACCAACAAAGCAAGATCCTGATACAACAAATCTAACTTTTGTAAATTAGCCTTATAAAAACTCACGTAAAGAAAAACCCGCTCAAAAAAATCAAGGAAGGTGTCATTGTCACCAGCATTTACTCTGAGAATGGAAAGATTTTAAAATTTTATTTAAAGAGGAACTGTTAAGACATAGTGTAAATGAAATGAAAAGAAGTTTTGTGTGTGTTAACAGCTGAGCCCTCGTAATAGGAGGCATGCTAGGATAAGCTTGGGCAGATGACAGGAGAGATAACAAGGAAATCCTTCATTTTAGCTGAAGGCTACATTCCATGTGACAATTTTTTCATCTTGAATATTTACATCATCGCTTGCTTTACTGTAAAGCTTCTCAGCTCATGTGCAAGCAGCTGCAGCTTTTCAAATTGAAGTCCCCAGTGTCCCGCAACCCAATTGCCTGCGGGAGGCATGGACGATGCAAAACTAAAACTTTATCACAATCCCAGTGACAAATGCCCACATGAGTGAATAACCCCAATTTCTTTGCATCAACAAGCTTCAGTTGTGGGGTTTTTTTCTCTCTTTTGCTGATGAAGGTTTCTCAGAAGGCAACTAGATTACTGTACTTTTTTTTTTTTTTTAAGTTTCTTGACATCTGTTGCTGTGCCTTAGGACAGTTAGAGATGTTTGTGATCTCTGCAGCAAAAATACATACTGTTAGTTAACTGGTAATCAACTAGCTCAAGTTGCAACAAAACCTGAATACTAAAAAAAGCAGTGATTTTTATTAAAAAATTTTGGGTCTGGATGTGGCGGTTACTGTGGCATGAAGAGTTTTTAAAGTACACCTGTCCAAAGACAATTTATAAAGTATTTAAAGGAACTGCAAGTGTAAATGAAAGACAAAATGGGCATAAAGTTTGAGATCCCTTATTTTCACTTCAAAGGAGAACAGAAGTACGCATCTTCATCCCAAACCTTCCAACTGCTCTTTTCTTCACCCAGAAAATTTATGGGCATAAATTCTCAGTGCAGCCCAAACCAGTAGAAAACTGAAACGAGCAGAACAGGGAGTCACCATGAAGATAAAACAGTGGGACCACCATTTGTGAGATCTTCATTCTTGCCAGAATCCCCCAGATCAAAGGATGTTCTGACACCTTTGAGACAATCTCTACCATGTGGATTGCTGGAAGATGGGAAATAGCACCTTTCCCTTTTCTTATACTCTTTTCCCATGGACATTCTCTATTGGGCTAGATAAACCCTTGCTTTGAACTTTACACCTTTCTTCTGCAAATCATGTGCTCAAAACCCATGGATCTGGAACCAAATATTCAAAAGACTGTAATCTTGTGGGTCCTGAGTAAACAAACACCTAGGCAAAACTTTTCCCTGATCTACACTTTTAGTTCCTGCAGAAACTCTGTCAAGTATTCTCCTGGAGGGCTAGAAATGCATGGGATTGGAGTCTTTCTAAAGCCTTTCAGTTTTCTTTTCCTTTAGTCCAAATGCATACACAAAGCTAGGGGTTTAGGAACAGACCAAGAGTATTCTTGGAATCACTGACACTACCTGTTTCTGGATCCACCAACCAGCCCCCATGTAATCAAAGAAAAATATCTTCTACTCAGAATTTCCTATCTGAATAGCTACTTACACATTATATAGACTACTTTGATTACCTGAGCTTTGGTCTCTTATTTGACAAATGAAACAGTAACATTGACCTTGCTTTATAGGGCTCTTCAACAATTAGATCTTAAAAAAATAATGCCAAAACCAAGACCTAAAACTCCAAAAGAAAGGCAGCCGTGGTATGTGACTAATTTTAAAGCACTTAAATTCTAAACAGATGTATTATTTTAATGTCCAAATATTCACTGGCACTTTACTAAAAGGTCTGATGTCATCTAGCATGTGGTTTGGACGTGCCTCCATTGCTGAGTACTACAGTTTCAAGCTTTAGAGATTTGTCTATTAGAGGGCTGAGCTCTTTCTGTTAAGGCTGACTAGAGCTGACACTGTTACCATTTTTTCATGATGCTAGTGTTGACAGTACACATTTATTGGTAAACTATAATGTTTCTCAGTTCAGCTGAACATCTGCTTCTTAAAAGGTACTTCTTTCCACATCCAGATGAGAGTTTTGTCTTTCAAAGACAAGCTGTTCATTGTCCTCCCTTTCACCTTCCAACTATTAACAGACTTTGATTATTCCCTTCTTGATCATTTCTGATTCCAGATGTCTCAGCAACCTTCCTTTTGTTTCTCATGAGTCAAAGTGCCACTGATTCACATTATGAGAAGGATATATGAGTTTCCACTGTATATTTTCAAGCATATGAAAGGGCACAGCCCCTGTGGTGTTCCTCAGACATGTGACTCACTGTGAGATGGAAAGAAGCAAAAAATCCTGTGTGTCAGCACTGTCGGTAAAGCTTGTTTCCTCTGCACTGTGTTGCTGAGATGCTCTGAGCAATGTCAAGTCTTTTCTCATCTTTGACTTTGTGTAAGTGGGGTTTTCTGCTCAGTCATACAAAACAGTCACCCACCAGGTACCACAGCGTGCATTTACCCCCTATTCCAAGGATTCCAAGCATGGCTCAGAGGATTTTCCAAGTAAAGCAAAACTTTTGAAAAGGAGACTCATGAAACACTACAGAGATCTGTGTTTTAGGAAATTCCTACATCCATTTGCATGTAGAGGCACCAACTGCTGTGGTGCATCATCTGTTGGAGAGCGTCTTGCTTCAGTCTTCAGGGAAAATGAAACAATTTAGACCTTGGCTTTGTGGTTTTCTCTACTTGAAAACAATTCTTTGAGGTTAAATGTGTAACCACAAGACTTTGGGTCTCCTATGAACAGTGTCAAACACTGAAAATTAATTTGTATTTCCAGAGTCCATATGCTGCACATGTAATTTTTGTGGCATATGGCTTACTATAACCAAAGAATTTTTACTGTAAGAGCTGTTCATCCCTGTGACAAAGAGCTTACAACTCAGCCTGAGAATGACTGTCAGGCTGCAGAGCCTTTTCCTGGGAGCCCTGTGGTTAATGTGAGTTGCAGTGTAACAACAGCTGTCTGGCATCTCACAGTGCTTAGGTACATGGAAGCTACAACAGAGAAGGAAACTGTTGCTTTAATTAAGATAGCTGATGCAGTTCTGCCCACGTGGCTGGTAGAAGGTAAGAGTGAAGATAACTATTTCATGTTACTTCTGTCACTCATCAAATCTGTTTGCAGGACAAGTGCTTGTCCTGTCACAGCTACATTGATAAGACTGGCCTTCATCTTTTGGCTTGAAACACCAAAAGGCGTCTGCAGGATGCACCTTTTTTTTTCTCTTTTCACTGCAAGCAGTTCTTGGACTGCATTGGCTGATGGGTTCCAGTCAAAACAGCTCAGCTTATGGGGTCAAAAAGATAAACAATTGTGCCAGCAGCTACATATATTAAGAGGAGAATGAAAGAGAACATCAATGAAATTCTAGCTTCTGTTGTATATACGTGCAATTCCAACAGTCAAACAGTATGTAGAATTTTGCGGATGTAACAGCACTGCATAGAGGTATCTTGAGGGCAGATGGAAGACTTGATGAAGTTCTACTGTGCTTAAAAACCATGAACATGTAAAGTTGTACATGTCACATGTACAGCCACAGGACAGTTGTTTTAGGAGCAAGCAAGCAAGTCATGTAGAAATACAAGCTTGCGTGCACCAGTGGACAGAAAAACACAGTTCACAATTATCAAGGAAAAAACCCCTTCACTCACCACCTACAGACATGCCTTGTGTTGGTCATATTTATAAAAGTGTTGGCATTGTAGCTGTGGAAAGCCACCAGCCAGTACTTAATGACTTCTGCTCGGATTCCTCCAGGATGTTAACAAAGGTGTACGAAAGCACTTTATCCCTGCTTGGACAGACCCGTAGAAGCACAGAGAGGAACAACCTACCAAAGTTTTTAATTTTTGTTTTAGTTTTCCTGAAGTCAGGTGGTCTCCCAGCACGTAGCAGCTGGGAGTGTCAGAATCGGAGCACACATACACTCAATTGAAGCATGGGGCATAAACTGACAAGTATCCAATTTTGTTCTGTTGTTCAAGTGTCTTCAGTTACTTTATTTTCTACCACTCAGTGTGGATCTATACACACAAATACTTCCAAACTTTCTTCTGTGCTGCTTACTTTTTGAAGTTTCCATTAGCAAGGATGTTGCAGGAAACATGTTTTGGGACCTGCGCTGTTCAACATCTTTGTTGGCGACATGGGCAGTGGGATTGAGTGCACCCTTGGCAAGTTCGCCAATGACACCAAGATGTGTGGTGAGATAGATACGCTGGAGGGGAGGGATGCCACTGAGAGGGATCTGGACAGGCTGGAGAGGTGGGCCCATACCAACCTCATGCAGTTCAACAAGGCCAAGTGCAAGGTCCTAGATCTGGGTCAGGGCAATCCCAAGCACAAATACAGGCTCGGCGGAGAATGGATCGAGAGCAGCCCTGAGGAGAAGGACCTGGGGGTGCTGACTGATGAGAAGCTCAGCATGAGCCAGCAATTTGCGATCGCAGTCCAGAAGGCCAACCGTATCCTGGGCTGCATCAAAAGAAGTGTGGCCAGCAGGTCAAGGGAGGTGATTCTGTCCCTATACTGTGCTCTGCTGAGACCCCACCTGGAGGTCGCTAACTAATATTTGTATGCACTCCCAGGTAATTTAACGGAGTATTTCTTGCTTTCCCGCTGCTGGGTGCTAGCTGGCATCAGCAGCATATGCCTGGTTTAACTAGATAAAAAGCAATGAGATGTATTACGTGATGGTGAGACAAGGTAAAGCAAGGTCCATTCTTGTTACACATGTTCTGATCAAAGATCCTGATGACCCTCAGTACACACGTATTGGTAAAAACAAGAAGGATGCCTTATATTACCACTAAGTACGACTACCAAGCAAAATAACTGTATTGGCTTCAACATGGAAGAATTCTGATAACTGGCATTCATACTGATCTCCTGCATGAGGGACTACAGAGGCCCATGTACCACAGAAATGGTGAACCCCAAAACCACAAAGTTAAAGGGGAGCCACTCCAATACTCTGAAATAAACTCCCTTCAGAACCACCACTGTCGTCCCCATACCATACTTTTTTGGTATGGCCTTTTTCACTGTAAACACATGTAAACACATTCATCAAGAAAACATAAACCATGAGATGCAGCCATGTAGACAAGAGCTAGTCATGTCATGTACAGCACTACCAGTTCAGCTGAAGACAGTGGTCAAACTCATCTGGTGCAGAAAAAACAATTCTAGCAGGAGCCATACTAAACAGCTTTTCTCTGCAAACAATTTTTCTTCCAGCAATTTCTTGCTGACTTTCGTTTCTCCAAGCATGTAAGCTCCTCAAGGCACAGAATTTCTACATAACTAGGCACAGAAATGTTCTACCACAGTTGTTTTTAATGGTAAGCCCACAAGTGACTTAATCACACTTATAAATAACACTGATAAAGTTCGACAGTTTTCTCTGCAGCATTATAGGATGAACACTGTGCTTACAGATGTTTCAGGTTATCTGAATATGTCACTCTGTTTTTTGTGTTTAAAGACTAAAGAATCATAGAACCATTTATGCTGGAAAATATCCTTAAGATCGTTGAGTCCAACCATAAATCTAACACTGCCAAGTCCAGCATTAAACAATGTCTCTAAGCACCACGTCTACACATCTTTTAAATACCTCCAGGGATGGTGACTCAACCGCTCCCCTGGGCAGCCTGTTCCAATGCTTGACAACCCTTTCGCTGAAGAAACATCTCCTAATATCCAAACTAAACCTCTCCTGGTACAACTTGAGGCCATTTCCTCTTGTCCTATCACTTGCTACTTAGGAGAAGAGATTGATCCCCACTTCGCTACAACCTCCTTTCGGGTAGTTGTAGAGAGTGATAAGGTCTCCCCTCAGCCTCCTTTTCTCCAGGCTAAACAAGCCCAGTTCCCTCAGCCGCTCCCCATAAGATTTGTGCTCTAGACCCTTCACCAGTTTCATTGCCCTTCTTTGGACACCCTCCAGAACCTCAATGTCTTTATCATGGTGATGGGCCCAAAACTGAACACAGTATTCGAGGTGTGGTCTCACCAGTACCAAGTACAAAGGGACGATCAATTTTGTAGTCCTGCTGGCCACACTATTTTGATACAAAGTCTCACACAGGGCTTTAATCAACACAACGGGTTTTTAACCATCTATTTTTTAACTACCTATTTGACTTTCCTCCAAAAAATATTTATAAAAGACAGGAGTACTTAATTGAAAAGAAACTAATGAGTTTTCCCTTGTTAAGTTTTCTAATTTTGCTCTATTTACATACTCTATGTAAATCTAGAAGGCCAAAATTCTATTTGAAAGAAAGTAGCCAAGCTTACAGGCAGTATTGCTGCACATTCCTCTGGCTGAAGTGAAGACCTTGCTTTAGGCTTTCCAGAAGTTCCGTTAGAACCACGCTACTGTAGCACTCCAGCCATTCCACAGTGAAGTTAAACTGAGATTGTACTTTAAACAGGACTAAATTATTTTATACTTCTACGACCACACTTTATTCTGATGATTGTTACCATACGTCTGGGGCAGCTGCAGACCCCACTGACATATGTGTCTTCCCTTGGCTAGATTCTGCATATAACATGTCCCAAAAGTACGAGCGTTGTCCTCAAAAGATTGACCTTAAGGATGAATATATTTTGTGGGAGTAGAGACTACCATGAATTTTCTACAATATTTCTGAGCTTAAATAACAACTTAAATTTGGCAAAATAAACATAGGCAAAAAATAGCCACTAAGAAAGCTGACACTTGTGAATCCTTATTTTGTTTGAGTTCCAAAAAATGAACCAGCAAAGTCATTATGATCTGTAAATGCTACTCCTACATGTTTTGCTTTGCAGTATATCTGACAAAGTCTGTTTTATAAGTTTTCAAATAAGGAGCTATTCTCCTTGTTGTCAGGGAAAGGAATGCACACAACACTGGAATGCAGACTACTCAGTCCACACAAACCCACTTTCCAACAATGCATGTTCAAGGTATTGAATTTCCCACCCTTTTGAGTTGGGCACAAGCTTAGCCCCAGTATGCCATAGACTTAACACACTATAGACATCAGCTGTGCTGTGAAGAAGCACACCTCTTCTGAAGAGAAGAGGTCACAAGTTCAGTTACAGTAGAAGCTGTGGTTGCAGAGCTGCAGATCCTCTGAGAAACTAATTCAAGTAATGTCCCACAGTGTACGCAATCACAATGTGCTGGAGAGCTAAATTGATTGAGAACAGCAAGTTTGCCGATGATACCAAGCTGTTTGGCGAGGTAGACACGCTGGAAGGGAGGGATGCCATCCAGAGGGACCTGGACAGGCTGGAGAGGTGGGCCCAAGCCAACCTCATGCAGTTCAATAAGGCCAAATGCAAGGTCTTACATCTGGGTCGGGGCAATCCCAGGCACAAATACAGGCTGGGCGGGGAATGGCTGGAGAGCAGCACTGAGGAGAAGGACCTGGGTGTGCTGATCGACGAGAAGCTCAACATGAGCCAGCAATGTGCGATCGCAGCCCAGAAGGCCAACCGCATCCTGGGCTGCATCAAAAGAAGTGTGGCCAGCAGGGCGAGGGAGGTGATTCTGCCCCTCTACTCCACTCTCGTGAGACCCCACCTGGAGTACTGCGTCCAGCTCTGGAGTCCCCAACATAAGAAGGACATGGACCTGTTGGAGCGTGTCCAGAGGAGGGCCACGAGGATGATCCGAGGGCTGGAGCACCTCTCCTATGAGGAGAGGCTGAAGGAGTTGGGGCTGTTCAGCCTGGAGAAGAGAAGGCTCCGCGGAGATCTTATTGCGGCCTTTCAGTACCTAAAGGGGGCCTACAGGAGAGCTGGGGAAGGACTTTTTACTAGGGCATGTAGTGACAGGACAAGGGGGAATGGCTTCAAACTGGAAGAGGGCAGGTTTAGATTGAACATTAGGAAGAAGTTTTTCACTTTGAGGGTGGTGAGGCACTGGAACAGGTTGCCCAGAGAGGTTGTTGAGGCCCCATCCCTGGAGGTGTTCAAGGCCAGGCTGGACGTGGCCTTGGGCAACCTGGTCTAGTGGGAGGTGTCCCTGCCTATGGCAGGGGGGTTGGAACTCGATGATCTTCAAGGTCCTTTCCAACCTAAACCATTCTATGATTCTATGATTCTATGAACACGAGACATGGAAGCTACAGGACACATCACTCCAGTTCCCACGTGGGACACCACTTCTTGCAGGTGTTCCATACTTCTTTCTTCCTCCCAAAGCAGTATCAGCAGTATTAGCAGAGCCAGCTAACACATGCAGAGCCAGCTAACACATGCCTCTCTCCATGAGCTTTCCCTCCACCATTCATGCTAGCACTTCAGTTTTTATTGCTTGGGGTTTTTTTAAAAAGTTTCTGTAGCATGGAGAATGGAAGAAGAGATCTGCTGAGACTTGTATTTCCGTATGTTAGTAAAAGTGCTTTTTAGCCCTTAATAATTGTCATAACACAAAAAACCTGGCATATGAGGCATCAGCCTTCTAATATGCATTCTCTAGGTGAGGCAGCATTCCTTCATACCAGCAGTACCAAATCCTTCTCATGGAAAAGCAGATTATGCTAAAGAATTTGCACTTATTTTCTACTGCACATATTTTCTATTATTATCAGAACTAGACTAAAGAATGGGTTAATTTATACATCTAAGCTAGAAGCAGACCTATATGTTCCTCAAATGGCACATCTAGCATCAGCTGAAGAGGGTACATTGGGGAAGACAGCTGGGGAGGATAGCTTTGGGAGCAGTCACCTGTCAGCCAACAACGACTGGGCTAGAGGATTGCCTAGACTACTCCTAAGCTTCAGTTCCTATTCTTGCATAAGCAGAATGCCTGGACTAATCAAGACCTTTTAGATACCAGACAAAAATTAGGGAATCAAATTGCTCCAAAGTATACTCAGTCAGCAAGAAAGTAATGCAATGCTAAGAAGGCGAGATAGATAGCTGTCCAGTAAACTGCATCACTCCCCATACAGATAGGGCGAACACAAAATTTATCAATCTTCTTTGATGGTACTTTTGAAGCCTAGTAGGCTTGTGGGTTGATTCATCCACCAGCTTGGTTTACGTAGAAGCATCTGTTAGATCCTGAACCACGGGAAAAGTGGAGAGAAGAAGGAAGCTCTGACATATAATCTAGTGGTAAAATACTTACCTGATACTTTCCAGGCACATATACTTCAAGACACCAAACTTTCTAAGACGATAGCTGCGCTGCTGCTGCTATAAATTTGCTGTAACATATATATATGCACACAATTCATAAAGTTTAATGACTAGAGGAAAGCTACAGCCATATAATAGTCTATTTCTTGCAGAATTTTATTTCATTTGCACAAGAGATTAACTCAAAGCTCTTGGCAAGCACACCCATGACCAAGGAAGGGCAGCATCAGCAAAAAGAAGATAACTTTACAAAACACAATTCTTCTTGAGCCCAAATCCAGCATTGGTGTGAAAGGTATAAAGATCAAGCAGAAAGGATTGCTTGGAGTTTACAATAGTCTTCAGCTGGTAGCCTACAGCTGTATGCATCCACCACTGGGTGACTGAATGACCAGTTAACAGCCTGCAATCTGACCCCTCCATTCAGCCCCTGGCAAAGCTTTGTCTTAAAATGAAGGAGACAAACCAGCTGTAGAGATTGTACATTTTTTATTGCAGAGCAGGTGTTCATGAAGCAATGGCTGTTCCTAGATGATGCAACTGCAACAGATGCAAAGAATGAAGAAAAAGTATACACAGCAAATGCCAGCAAATGCCAGCAAATGCCACTTTGCCCACACCATGGGCACCTCCTGATACTTTGGAAGAGCAGTAAGACTGGGACAGTTGTAAGACAAAGTCAATGATGTCAAACATTCTTGCCACACTTCTATTTTCAGGCTGTAAGGTGAAGAGGCCTTTGCTCAGTAAAAGCAGTTGAGGAGTCTCTAGTCAGAACCAATAGTCAGCTGCTCCCCTGCAGAAAACTGTCCCAGGTGGGAACTATTATTACTGGCTAGAGAACCAGAAAAAATCTACCACAGTATTAGTAAGAAACAATTGAAAAAGTTCTTGATTTAGTGGTTGTTATGAATCACATTCACGAGGGCCCTCCAGTGTCTTGGTCTGCTTTTGTAAGTGCATTGTGTTGACACATTGGGCTCATCTTTTGGAAGTAGTGCCACATGCACACTCTGTGCAAAAACACTGAAGCTGCCAGCTACCAAACTTTACTAGTTAAGCAGTGTATTTCTAAAGATACATTAATTTTTCAGCTGAAGCCCTAGGCTTTAAACACTTTAGAAGTATGTTTTCATTTTGATCAGCCATAACTAGGCTATTTGATTACCATAACTCAATAACCTTTGAAATCCTCCTCTACAAAAACTGTCGTATCTTAAAAGTGATTTTGTATTTCCATTAAATGCCAAATTGCAGCCTCTTAACCTGCTTAATCAGTTTCTAATCAGTTTAGCTCTTCTTCCTGAAGCAGCCTGTCAGTGCTGAAATTAGAATTAAGAATCACAGGATAATTCAGCCTGGCACAGATTTTGGGAGGTCTGCTTCCCAGTTTTCTGCTTCATATAGCCATCAGATCAGATTGCTCAGGGCTTTATCAAGCCTGGTCTTGAAAACCCCAAAGGATGGAGACAGCACAACCTCTCTCAGCCCCCTCTCAACTGCTTTATTGTCCTCTTTGGGAAAAGTTTTTCATTATGTCAAGTCAGAAAAGAAGTTTGTGTTCTTGTTTATTTCAGCAGAACTCTGTCTTTGGACTGGCTTCTCATTTCAAACTATGGACCTGATGAAGAAATCACGTGGTGACATTCTCTGGCCTGTGTTATGCTGGAGGTCAGATTAGAATAAATTAAATAATCCCTGTGGCCTTACATATCTGGGTATCTTTCCCAGCGACTCTTACAACAGAAAAAAACATTCCATCCACTGAAAATCCAAACAAGACAGAATTACTCCCAATTTAAGGCTGCAATGAGGAGGAGGAAAGACCTAAGGCAACTGAATGTCTTGTTTGGGAATCAGGGCCTGAAGGGAGCATGGCCATAGAGAGCTGCTTGCTTTCTTAGCTCCTTTTTGACACTGCCCAAACACATGTGGTGAAAGCTGACAATTGTAGTTCACCAAAAACTGCAGCTGTCCCAAGGATCTATTGCTTCCTGCTCCAAATAATTTCTTCAGNAAATTGTTCATATGAGCATGGGAAATATAGCCCTTGAAAGGTGTTCAAATAGTAAGACTACTAGATGCCTGGAAGAGCAACTAGTATTTGTTGAAGAAAAAGAGTTTACCCTAAAGCTAATTAAAACTACCAAAAACTACAAAAATCTATGCTGGAGACCAATATGGATACCTTCACCAGAGCGGCCTGAGCAGGCATACAGAATGAACTCCTCCCTTCTGTTCCCACATTGCCACTCAGCAAGGGCTGAGACAGGTCAGGGTATATCTGTGGTCACATTCAGAACTTGTTTCCAGAGCTGTCAGCATCTTACATGCCTTAAATCCACTTAAAATGGATAAAGGAAATTGAGAATAATGGAAATAAAAACAAGGACATAATCATGTCTAAAATCCTCTACAGGTTGCAAGGCCATTTTACAAAGACAGTGCTTAAAGCTTTGCTATAGCCTAATGTTCAGCACCTGTTTTTGTCACCTGCACACAATTCTTGACAGCTCTTCCGTTCCCATACCAGCTCCCTTTTCTCTTGCCAGCCAGTTCAGTATTTGTAGGAGAGTGGCTGGAGGAAGAGGCTTTTTACCAGCAAATGAATAGACCAGAATGACTGGAGAAAGCAGAGACGAAATAGTACCAGACCACAGGCAGTACAGAGGCTGGTAAGTGGCCAGAGGTCATCGTGCCAATGTAAACACTGAGAGAGTTAAATATAACATTCATAACTATTTATAACTCAACTGCATTTTTTTTTAAACCATGAGGAACAACAACAATACACAAAAAAGCCCACCAAGCCTGGCTATTCCTATCTTGAAATTATTTTCCTTGAAAGTAGTTCCTAAATGAAAGCTACGCTTAATCACGGTTCTTGAAATTCCTTTTTAGATAATTTGCATGAGATATGTCAAATGGAAGAGGACGAGTTTAATAGGATTAAGCTGAAAAGAGTGTGTTCAAGTTTCTGTGTGCAGCTCCTATGAATCCCACTCTGGATCTTTTCACCAAACTAACTTGCTAATGGAAAAGTCAGCCCAAATCCCATCCACTGGACATATATTTTTTCCAGAACTCTTCTCTGCAGACCATATGCTACAAAGATTCAAAGCAGTAAATTAATCTCTTTAAGTTACAGCTGCCCAATGCTTTAAAACTGTTGTACTATTACTAAGGACATACCTAAGCCTGTTGTGTTTTCACATCTGACTATATCATCTTTCAAGATCTATTTCAACTGCTTTAAAGAATGAACACTTGTCATTTTCACCATCATTAGTTTCTCTGAATGAAAATAGAGGTTTGCATTAACACTAAGCCTATGGTGCATCTAACTAAAGAACTGCAGAACAGGTAAGAACAAACAGTGCCCAACACAATAACAAAGCTTCTCTCTCTGATCCAATTGTGAAAACCAAA
This sequence comes from Anarhynchus alexandrinus, assembly GCA_008711295.1. NCBI lineage: Eukaryota > Metazoa > Chordata > Aves > Charadriiformes > Charadriidae > Anarhynchus > Anarhynchus alexandrinus. The sequence continues at coordinate 3,065,673 of VUYV01000023.1, read as the reverse complement.
ACATGTAACAATATACATCCTGAGTGACTGTATATCATGGAACAGCTTTACAAGCAGTACTCAGGCTGGCTGACAGTATCATCTCCATTTTACAGATAGGGGATTTATGTGCAAATAAATCAGAAAGATTCCATTGAAAGAAAAGTAACCTACCCAGGAAGAGACCAAAACTTCCCTTTGACCGTTCCAGGTGCCTAAGTAGGGATTTGCTGAGAGAAGAGGTACCCAGAATGCCAAATTCAACACAGTATGCATCTGTTTCTGAATTGTAAGATCTAAGGCCTCCCGAGCAATTTTACCAACAGTTTCATACCACAAATCAGTGAATCAAGAAGATAATGAGAACTGTGCAGGTGGCCACTATGGTATCTGCAATGAAGGCTCAAGAGGAGGGGAGAGTAGAATATGGATGCAAGTGCTGCTCTACAGAATAATGCTCCAAAGGATATCTATAAAATCTCTTTATGGAACTGTCCAGTCATCTCGGTCTGTAATACAACCATGGCACAGTCCACCACTCCATGAAGGCTCAAGCAGACTGTTCTCCTTCCTTTGGGTCAATTCAGAGTGAGATGATTTTTCAGACATCAAACATTCCTGTCTGAATCAGAGTCCAGCCCTGTAGAGACCCTTTGTCAGTTTCTTCAGATTTGATTTAATTTACAACAGCAGGACTGCTGGGAGGAGAAAAATGGGAGATTGAGGGTATTTACTGATTCAATTCTTCAGGATAAAAGTTCCTCCAGATGTATCTTACTACAAACATAAGGGGGGAGCATCTAAAGCTGAAAGCTTGATGTTATAGATTATTTGTTGGTTCAGTAGAGCCCATCAGCATGTCAGTGTGTTACCTGCTCTCCATGTTTGCAGACAGACAATGTTTTCTCCATATGCAAACTGCAAGAGCACAAAGTATTATTGGAATACTCCAAGATGGAAACTTGGTGTAACAAGAGTGCAGAAATACCAATGGAAGCAAAATCACATACTTCACTGCACATTCAACCCGCCTTCAATTCCAAAAATCATTCACTCTGAAGAAACATAAAACAACAAATGCTTGAGAAATCAAACCCATTTTTCACTACACAAAATATATGATATTGCTTCCTTTGAAATCCTCCTCCTTCTTGCTATGCTGGCAAACTTCAGATTAAATGATATAGTAACCACCTTCTTTCTACCTATTAGTGTAGAAAAGAACGGTGATAGCAACTGTGAAACAAACCACAAGTTTGTCTGGACAAATAGCTGTCGAGGCCAAGAATAAGGTACTTCAAAGGTCAGGAAATACTGATAGATGCAGCCTCTTGAGGTATCACCTATCAATTAGCCATGTAGCTGCATACAAACTGCAAAATATTCGGCTGAACTATTTTTAACATACGAGCATTCTTTGTATTTGTTAAGTATCTATGCCAAATACTTATATATAACACCTCACATTTCTTACAGCAAGCTCCCAGTTTTCCCATGTGCAAGAAATGAATCAGGACTTATTAACTAAAACTGGTAAAAATAACATATGCACACTGACATCTCTAATGTATAACATCCTGTCTTTTTTTATTACCTGCAGCCACAGCTAAAGATTTAGGCTCTCTACACTACACAACACGCTCTTCTGCAAAGTCCTCCTCATCCAGAGGGAACTATTCCAGCAAAGATACTGGAATACCTATTTGCCCTACTTTTCAGGAAAACCAACTATAGTAGTATAAAAGGAAAATTGTGCTGCCCCTAACAGCTGTCTCATCTGGGCTGTCTGGTTAAACCACAGCAAAGCTTGTTAGTTATATATATATGGTCTTAGAAACAGTAATTTGGAGAATAATTCACTTCCCAATTCATCAGTTTTGGATAGGAAGTCAAGAGAGGGTGGGAAGGCAGAGTTCATTGCATTCCTGATTCTCCACTGCCTTGTACTGCACATAGCTGTACACACTTGGAATGGAAGATACCACTCTAATTAGGCTTTGCTTTCCATCCATTCTCTATCTGCCTAAGTCGGCACGCAAAGTGCAAAGCAATGCAAACATGATTAGCTTTCAACAAGCTAATAATGCAATGCTGACCACCCCTAGCAATTAACCTGAGAGGCTTACCAGGGACAAACGGCTAGAATAAAAACATTTTAGGCTAACAAATCCCATCATATCTAGCAGCCACAGTTAACATTTCATATGTTTCCCACTATTCCTGCAAGACACCCTCCTCCTCTCTATCTGCTGTTTAAAGGCTTGAATTTCACAATCTCTAAAAATGAGGTTGGGAGGAGAACATGCTTAGTACACACAATGAAAGGCAGTTTCAAGATGCTTTAAGACTTCTTCCTCGCACTTACCTACACTCGTAGGAAATATATCCTCATTGTTGATTTGGACCTCAATCCAGTCCATGAGAAGATTCATATATTGGGGTGCTGGCAATGCTGTGGGCTTCTTGTACTTCATGTCGTCCTGCCACCGGTACTCGTATTTAGGGCCTCCAGACATCACTGGGCAGGTCCTCTCTGTGCAGAACTCACAGATAGTTCCATAAATGAGGTTGATCCTATTGAAGAAGTCAACAACATGGACAGCCACCCAGTCATTTTGGTCTTCTCCACTGGGCAACTGCACAGCCGCTTTCAAGTCCACGCCTGAGTTCAGAGAGGCCTGTGCTCGTTTGTGAAGTTCAAACCTCTGCGTTCCAGGCTCAAACTTGCGTTTTGGGCGGAAAGTCTTATCTTTATTAAAGACTTGCTTGAGCGCTATGGACATGTCTGCTAATCTTCTGCTCTGCAGCAGCTGGCAGAAAAGCACAGCTGAGATTTAATGCAGGTATCTGAAAACAGTTTCTCCCTACCACAGGTCCTCCAGGCGCTGCTCTTTTTCTCAGAGAAGGTTGTATCAACTTCAGAGCAGTCTACTAGCTCTTCCTCTTGAAAGCCTCCCCGAAAGGCTTCATGTCCCTAAGGATATGGAAACAATATACATTAGTATAATGGTAAGCTCAAGTCTGGCCTTGTCAGTTTGTTACTGTTTTACCATCATTTTCTAGTAATTATGAGCTGAAAATCAAACACATAACAAGCTAGCCTTAAAAACTGGCCGCCCACTAACCTGATGAATGTTTAAAAGGAAAAAAAAGCCTAATTTTTTTAAGTATTAAGGAATTAAATTCTGTCTTCTTTAAATATCTACCCAAATAGAGGCTCTTAAATTACCATACAGATGGGAATTCAATAAATCTTGTATAATCTTCCCATTATTTTTAAACCAACCTTTTAATTTTGCTGCATTTCTGCCATGACTGCATACCATACATAATGCATGTATAAATTTAGTGGACAAAATACTATGCGACAATTTAGATGTCTTATCTAACTGTTCCTAAAGTGACCCGTGGTGCCTCTAAGCATTCGCCATAGCTTCAGTGCTCTTCTCTGTAGGAAAAAAATCCCCAAGCAAGATTTTTCCACATTTGTTCTTTATTTTTAATTAATGAGGTATTTATTTTTGCAAACCTTATAGAACCTAGTTAGAGTGAAACCTACAAAATTGCACAGAAATTATTCCTGTTTCCCACAGAAATGTACAGAGATTATTATTTTTCTTGATTCACCTTCAGGAATTCAGTAGTGGTCTTAATTTTCTATTGGACTGTGTAGAATAAGTAGAAAGCAATGGTGAAGCTGCCACTTTATTTATAGCTCTATTCATCTTCTCTACAGGGGAATACTTGGCATTGCCATTCTTACAAAAGGAAGAGCATAGACTTTGTGTTGTTCCATCTAACCTAGTCTGGCAACAGTGAATGGTTTTGACAGCCAGTCTGACTGAAAAAAATATAGTAGTACTGCATTAGAGCCTTGTTTGTTCTTATACATGCAAAAGAGTATTATCATCAGTAAATGTAAGCAATTAGTAGCTGATAGGCTAGATAGGGCCTATCTCAATTATGATTAAAGACAGAGAGTAAACATTTCATGCTGTGCATTGTTTAAATTAAATAACACAATATATTTTAAATTTGCACCGCACTACAAAAATCCTGTCCTATCAGTGGCTGATGAATTCTCATCATGGGATTACGTATGCTGTTTCCCTTAACAGAAATCAAGTCCGTGCAAATTTTAGTAGGCTGTGTGCGGAAAGCACTAAATTCTTCTGAAGACAGTTGCCCAAAGCTTTGCTGAGGGCCGGAAAGGAAAAGAAAAAGGTGCTTCTTTTTTCTTAAGCACCACAAGAAAACAAGTACCTAAGCAAAGAGAAATCTGGTATGCTAGACCCCATCCCCACACAACAGAATGTGTGCGCCATAAAAAATCCTCTCCCAAATAGCTGAAAGATGAGCATCCAGTCAATTTGCCAGCAAGAAGCAGCTAAACAAAACCAGCAGAGAAGTGCCTGTTTTTCCTTTTCCTGATGGCATGATGGAGGGATACTCCAATCATGAGTTCATAAAAGGTTATTCTTTCTGTGACAGCAAAATACAAGAAGTTCAGGGATGAACTCCAAGCAGACTGTTGTCATATCTGACATGACCCTTGGAGCAATGTTAAAAAACAGAGATCCTGAATGTCCAAATCCAGAGAACCTGAAACCTGACAAAGGTCAGGGAAAGAAGACTTTAAACAAAACTAGCCTTGGAACAATTTAGTGAAGTGTTCTTGGCAGGAAATGAAGGTACTTCAAAGAGACAACTTTGCCCTACAGTTTGTTATTTGTTACTAAGACGCATAAACTCCAGCTCTCAAATGCTCTGTGGCAGTCAGCTGTTTATTTAAAAGCCTTTCAAAGAATAGGTGAGTACTGCTGCACAGACTGAGCTTGTGACTGACACACTTTGAGGTGGCACAGAGCCAATGTTCCAGTTTGCAATAATCAGGATGTTAGCTGAAGAGTTTTACAGCTCAGGTAACTAATTTTTTCCCACTTTAATATACCTGGCGCTCTTATGTGGCTGCTTTGACTCCCTTCCTCACCTGTAAATATTCACTAGAACATGCAAGGAGTTTTGAATTAAAACAACAAGCTGACCCCCAAATAAAACTCATCTTCAAAAGACACATTTTGAAGCACAGTACTCACTGCTGTTAAACCTTTTCCAAGAAAAACAGAAGACACCATATTTTAAAAGTTATTTTCTACTAAATATGCAAGCATAATTAATCATATTAAATACATACTCTTTCCCACTCCTCTCCATACATTTAGTAAGTCTGCATAAAACCAATTAATGCAGAGAAAAAACAACCAAAACATTCAGCAAGCAAATCATTATCTCAAGTCTTCTGTGTACTAGGAGTCACATATTGAAATTGTCTGTCGAAGCACACATACATCACAGTCAAATACAACCCAAAAACTAATCCAAAAGACTACTCTACTATGCAGCCAGATGAAACTGTTCTTTAACACACCAAGGCAGAATCAGAACAAGAATTTCCTAGACATTTTCCATCTGGAAAGTTTGCTGTTCAGCACCTTGAAATAAAAGCTAAGGCTCCTCTTCTTTCATCATTCTATCACTGTATATAATACAAAACTACACACTATTTGCACAAACTGGACTGTAGAAGTCAAACTCACTGTTTAACTTCTCTTAGACGTAGCTCTACTAAGCTGATTTTGTTTCTCTCTCTTAAAATGCAACTGGAGGCTGTGCAAAGCCAGGGGATGGACAGACTTGCTTTCTCATGCATTTTCACATGCAAGAATATAAAACAGAAAAGTGTATGACCTGAATTTCACAGAAATATTGCAGTGAATCAGGCCTCCTGCTTCCTGAGGGTATTTGCTATCTAATTAACCCTTGTCTTCACTCAGAAACTAACAGAAATGAATGAAAAGAAATAAACAAGAATTTTGAGACTCACCCCCTCACTTCTGAAACAGACTGCTTTCCTGTAGCTTACACAGCTGCCCTTTACTCCCCCCACTCAAGCAACCAGCTTGGTTAGGCTTTTATGAACAGTTACAAACAGAATCACCATTACTTCCCTGGAATAAAGAAGTTTTCACTTTACTCATAAAAGAACAGGCTCACCTGATTTTCAGCGGAGATTAAACACAGACACTTTAGGTTTGGATCCTTCAGAGGCTGAAGCTAATGGGAAAGCTCTAGCCAGTCTGTGGGCTTTAAAAGCATCTTTAATGCTTAGGCAATAAAGTGGCGGTAGTTAATGGTAAGATGGCCACTCCTCTGCTTTGGACTGAATCACTAAGCCATTGCAGGAACTCATTCACCATCAGACTTCCAACGTGTTGCTGCACTGTGTCTGAATCAACACTCAGAGCTGAGAGGCTTGTCCTTCCATCCCAGATCACATACTGTCAATTAAAACTTTGTAGTATAGACTTCCAAAGCAAAGCTATTGCTTCAAAATCGCATAGCATTAGTGAAAGAAAAAGTCATCAGATAACAAGTGGTCAGCAAAACCTTTTAACTTGGCAGAGAATGGATCGAGAGCAGCCCTGAGGAGAAGGACCTGGAGGTGCTGACTGATGAGAAGCTCAACATGAGCCAGCAACGTGCAATCGCAGCCCAGAAAGCCAACCATATCCTGGGCTGCATCAAAAGAAGTGTGGCCAGCAGGTCAAGGGAGGTGATTCTGCCCCTCTACTGCACTCTGGTGATACCCCACCTGGAGTACTGCATCCAGCTCCAGAGCACTCAGCACAGGAAAGACATAGACCTGTTGGAGCAGGTCCAGATGAGGGCCATGAAGACGATCAGAGGGATAGAGCCCCTCTGCTATGAAGATACACTGAGAGAGTTGGAGTTATTCAGCCTGGAGAAGAGAAGGCTCTGGGGAGACCTTACAGCAGCCTTTCTGTACTTAAAGGGGGCCTACAGGAAAGCTGGGGAGGGACTCCTGATCAGGGAGTGTAGTGATAGGATGAGGGGTAACAGTTTTAAACTGAATGAGGGTAGACTTAGATTAGATATTAGGAAGAAATTACTTACTGTGAGGGTGGTGAGACACTGGAACAGGCTGCCCAGAGAAGTTGCGGATGCCCCACCCCTGGAAGTGTTTAAGGCCAGGCTGGACGGGGCTTTGAGCAACCTGGTCTAGTGGGAGGTGTCCATGGCAGGAGGGTTGGAACTAGATGATCTTTAAGGCCCCTTCCAACCTAAACCATTCTATGATTTTATGATTTTTAAAGTACTGGGAATGTAACTTTCACTTTCATGACAATTTTCACCTGATGAGACCGAGTTTCATTATCTCAATTTGCCTTGGGAGAGTTACTTCAGAGATTAAACACTACGAACAACATTGTGGTATTGATTAGATTGGATCATAACTCCTTCAAATCTGTGGTACAGTCGCACCCACCCTCCTTCCATGTAAAATTAAATTTTATGGTTGCTAATAGATATTTTGCAGTCTCCTCTCATATCACAGTAATGCTAGCAGAACTGCTCCTGACTTATACCTGTGTCCAAGGTGATAGAAACAGGCTTCTGATCTTTTATGACAGGTCCTAACTATACAACAGGGCATAAAGAGTGGCATTGTGGCTTATGGTGTTTGGTTTGATGGTATACAAAGCTATTTTTCTGGATGCTCTTCTGAACTAGGTGCTTAATATATGGTGTGGGCAGCTCAGACAACTCCTCCAACACCTCAAGTTCTCTTCTTTCTTTTCAGAGCAATGTATTTCTGATGATGTGTGACAATCACCAACAGCTTTTCCTGAAGGACTGTTCTGTGGTATGAATAATGCAGTTGGGTGAATTCCCTTGCTGGCAGAGCCATGGCTAAGGATGGTAACTGCAGATTTGGACATGGTCTCAGAACAGAGAACCAGACCCTCACAAGCTTCATCCATGGCATCAGCACCACAGTAATTGCTGCTGTCCCCAGCCTTATGCAGAAACATGCACATATAGAGACAGCAACTCAGTCTAAATATCAAGTATACCAAGTCAATACATGGAAATAATAAACCAGTCCTACTCATGCAGATACCACTAAAAATAACGCCCACAATCACACACCACGATCACCATCATGGCTGATTTAAAAACATACTATATCGTTTCATCATATACTTTCTATTAAATCCCAGGCAATGAGAACGTTAAATGACACACTGTTCATAAACACACACCTTTCATCACAGCACTCTAGCAAGCATTACGCAAGCTTTAGAGGGCTGCTGAGAAGGTGGTATAATTCCCATTTTATTAACCAAGAAAGTGAGGAGACGTGACTTGACATCAAACACACAGTAAGTTGTCTATCCAACAAGACACTGTCTGAAAACCAACTCTGCATCAGCTGATCTTTACATTTTTCTTTCCAAAATATAAGTCTCCATTTTGAGCACTTGCATAGACTGATCCAAAACCAGCTGAAGCTTGTAGAAAAGCACACATTTGATCCAAATCTTCTTAAGGTCCTGCATTTTGTAGACTTCTCATGTTTGGCTTCATACTACACTGTCCATACAAAGGGCCATTTTACTATGGCTACATCAGACAACTGGGGCAGCAAACACATTATATGGAGGCACATACACATACCACTCTCCTTTCTGATTGAGCAAACGTACACTTTTTCTACTTCCAGGCTCATGTTTGAGAGCCAGTTTTATACTGTACAATGAACAGGTTCTCTGTTTAACACACTGAAGTACGAAGAATTAGTAAGGAAAGGCCTGTCCTTAAATCTGAAAACACTTTTCCTATTTACAAAGTAAAAATCAGCCAAGTGAGTAGGAACAATAACATTCCATGTATCTTATTTACATACATAAATTTGTGCAGTTCAGCCAAGTTTTACCTGAAATCACAAGGAAAAAAGAAAATGTGCAATTATTTGTATTCATAGTGAAAACTTCATGATATGAGATGACCTTCATGGGCAAAACCCCCTTGCCTCGCTAACCTATAACGTACACAAGAAGATTAAGATTTGCCTTACGGTTGTGCCAGAGTTGAAAGGGAAAGCAAAAAGGATCAAACCAAATTTAGGTTATGGAGAAAATGTCTCTTAAAAGTACACAAACACAGGAACCAGGTTCTGAGGGTCAGTGTATCTTTTTCTACATTCCATCCTATCCTCAACAATCTTGCAAGTTCCATAAAGGCTAAGGTCCTAGAGTTAAGCGTGTCTGATTATTACTGTAAGACTTAGAAGAAATATACACAGATATGCGTAAACAATGTCTGTTTCCCAGGTGCTGGCTTGGATAGCTTCTCCACAGCTTTTACGGTGAAAGTTTTCAGGTAGAAACATCACTATTAAGGACAACATTGTCCTGCTGCAGCCTTTGTCCATGGTTTCTGTGTTATTTACACAAAACCTAGAACATGTCAATTAATACACAAAATAACAATAGTAAATGATAGCAACCAGTGAAAGGAAGCTTACTGATGCTTCAGGACAAGAATTTGCTTTTGTTTATTGTGGTAGAAGTCCCAGACACTTTAGAAAAAAATTATCAGAATTTGGCTTAAAGTCCTCCCCAAAAGGATTCCTGGGGTTTCTCCAAGTTCTTCCCTTTCCTCTAAAGCTACTAGGATTACCTTACACTAATCCCTGTGTGATAACCATAAACCAACACTGAAGCCTCAAAGTACCCAGGTGGAAAGCACAGACTGGAAAGAAGCCTTCCCATAGTCGGAAACACTTCTCATACATAGCAACATTCTTTCACTTGACATGCAATAACAAGCCTTTGTTTTGACTGTGCATAAGGAAAAAAAAAAGGAGCAAGTGATTTCACGAGACTCATAAGAGCCACATTTGTAAAAGATCACAGAAAATAGCATAATTAGTATTTTCATAATCAAAGTGCCAAGGCTCAAGGAAGTAAATATAAATGACCTTTGATTCTTTTCTTATTTAGACTAATAACCACTCCTCCCCATTTCTAAGGTAAAAGACTGGAAAGGGAAAGCAAAATACAATGGATAACTGGGTGCTTTAAAAATTGACAGCTATGTAACGTGTGACAAACAATAACTATACCAGATCAGCTTCTGCCTGAATATCTCTAAGCTATGCTAATATTATGGCAACATTTGACAAAGGGAATAAAATGATGCTTTATGATTCTGCTAACATACAGAGATTTTCATAGGGATAAAACTGAAAAATAATAAATGGCTAAAGAACAGGGTCAGTCCCTCTGTTGTGAATGAGTAGCAATGGCTTGGGTGGATGTCAGGGGATAAAACATGACATTTGCAGGCCTTTTTAGACAAATGCCATTAATGATATTTTCATCATATTTGTCATGAGCATATTTCAGAGGCGATGTTAGGTAGAACTATTGCATTTCAGTATCCTAATGCTTTTTTAACAACCATTTAATAATTCCACTTCTTTCAACAAATTCCTCTTCTACACAGACTACAAAAAGGAGGAGTCCCTTCTCCCTTTTAGGAAACTTAGAATGCTTAAACAACAAAACAATTAGAAGCTGACTTAAAGAGCAGTCATTTCTACAATGATGTACATCAGCTGTTTGACAGCAGCAGAATCAGATATGATTGCTCAAATCTTAGGTGATAAGTGCTGTTTATTAACCCAATTTAAGCGTGCTTTTCACAATGGGGATAAATGTTTTTATTTTAACAGGGGACTCGCCTCTCAACCAGTATCATTCTAGTGCCATTTGCAAGTGTTAAATGTAACTACACCTCATCTGAAGTTCTGGAAAGGTACACTGATCACTGTGAAGATACCGAGAGTACCCTGGCACTTACTTCTTCACTGAAAGTTTATATTGTAACAGCATCCATGTCAATCCAGTCAGGAACATGGCCTCACCGTAGCATACAGTTTAAGGAACTGAAATAGGTATCTCTCAGAACTACAGTAAAGAAACTGCAAAAAAAAGCCTGGTTTAGATTACACTGAAGTTCAGCCTCTGTTCTTCTTTCACTGAGGAATTTAAGGTCTTGACCCTTTCAGACTGATAGTCATGCAGGGCTATGCATGGCTACAGTATTTTTCTAGAAAGTCAGTCCTGCCTCACCTCCTGCCCTTTCATGTTCCTGCCTTCTTGCCATCTCCCCCCTATGATACCTGGCCCAGGTGTTTATAAATCACCTCACAGAGAGCAGTGTGAGACTAACACATAAACTGCAATAATTAAACAAACCATTTTTCATCCCAATCAATTTCTTTCATCCCCTGCTTGGCCACACAGCACAGGGAAGAGGACAGCATAAGAAAAGGTCTGTGTGGAAGGCAGAGGATGAGACAGATGGAATAGGAAATCTGTGGGAGTGCTTTTTCAGCCACAGCCACTTTAGTGAATCAGTGTTTTCCATGATCATTTCAGACCTCCCAAACCTTTAAAGCAGGTGGGGTACTCCCTTTAGCTCAGGCAACTAGTGGGGCCGAAGTTTGACAGTGACAGATCATGGCGAAGCATGCAGTTCTGACAGTCCCTTTGAATGCTGTTTTTTTGTTACACGCCCAGGTTCTTCCAGTTCTCCCTCTGGTTCACGGGCTTTTACTGGTCTGAGCTGTGGCTAGCACATGTGCAAGCAGTCACTAAACCACATTCTCTGTAAGTACACAAACAGCCTCTGCCTTCATTTATCAAGCCCTTGTGACCTGCTACATCCTTCCACCACTAATAAAACAAAGCCTTCATGAATGCACGTGCCTTGTTTCGCCAGCTGCTGTTACAATCATCACTCTTGTAAACAGTTACCATATTGGTGGACTGAGTGGTTTAGCTTCCTTACTGCGGTAGAAGTAGCAATAAAACCAGCTCACTAACCCTGCTTCTGCCAAAATCTTTCAGTCTCTGTGGATGGAGCCCTCACCACAACAGTGTAGGGTGGTTACGCTTTTGTAGCATGCTTATTGCAGCATTTGCTGCAACCAAGAACTGTTATTCTTCATTCCTTTACTGACTTCAACAGAGCTAAAATTTTACTTTTACACTCTGAACACTCTCATTTGACAAGACAATAAGAACTCCTTATTAAACTATGGTTCAACTTCACAAATCAATTTGTTCTGTTTGTCTTAATTCACTGCTAAATCCACATTCTGGCTTTTAAAAACACTGGCACAACTGAGTAGACCATTAGAGAGTTAAAATATGATTTCTTGGTCACTCCTACACTCTCAGAACACCCATACAATTCCCACACAAAAGCCTGAAACCAAGTACATTGAAGTCTGTTGAGAAAATGCCCATCAGGCCACATGAGTGATAGGGAACAGCAAAATATGCACACGCAAAAACGTGGTCTCAGACCTCATGTCAAGGCCTTAATCTTCTCCTTCGTGTAAAGATGAATCAGAGGGCAGGTCTTTTTGCACAAGTCAATACAATGGCTTATCTGCTAAAAGGAAGTTTTAGTTTTGGTCTAAATCTTAGCCCTAGAAAACCATGTATGTGTTCTGCTTTAAGGAAAAAAATCTAAATCATACATTCCATCTCAGTGACATTTCAATTAAAACCACTCATCTCCTTGTCCAGGGAAAGCATGCAAGGAAACAGAGATACAGTTGATTACGGACATTTTCAAATTCATACCAAGGAGGCATAAAGTCAAGGTATTTGTACATGTGTCTTTTGAAGAATACAAAAGATTTCACAGATGTGAGAATGATGATGATTTTGTAGGTCAAGGGTCTGGTGGACTGGTAGCCTGCGACTTGGCAAGTCATACTGTGCCTCAGCAGCGTGCAGTCACAAGGCATAGTCTATGCAGTTGGTGGTGGGGGTCAGAAGTGTCTTCTTGTGTGATCTGTGCTTTCAAAATTCAGAGAAATAAATTATCTACCGTGTTGATTTATATGTTTGCCTTAACTTGCAGGACTACACTGACTTGATGGCTGAAGAGATTTTTCTCCAGAGAACCATTCTGGTCACCACCCTGCAACTTTATCATGTTCAACCTTATCATTTGGTCAAAATGGTCTACTGTTATGCACAGGGGAAAAACAGAGAATCTGCTAAATACATGCACCACCCCCCATACACCAGGCTAGAAACAGAGGTGAGGTAATCATCCACACTCCAGAGCTCAAAATCAGCAGTCTTGCAGGACTCACTTGGAAAAAAAAACCAAAAACCAATGTTTTCTTTGCCATCCGTGATACCTGAAATATAACAAAAGCAAGCAAATGAAGCCAGAGAAATGATATATCAAACACTTAATATTGGAAAGAACACTGAGGATAGTAACTACCTCCTCTGAGGACCGCCAGGCTCCTCTCCAACTCATGGTACAACTGATGCTGTAACAAGGATTGCTCACCTGGGGAGAGTACAGGACAGAAGAAAATGTGCTGTCCTTTAACGCAGTTTAGCAGATAGTAAGTAGGCAGGACCATTTTGACTGGATAGCTGTGCACAGACCATACCAGCACTAGAGGAGCAATGCAGTAGCAACATGCTGTAAGGAACAAAAGGCATTTAACAGAGCAAACCAAACTCCTACTCACAAACTGACCTGGAAGGAGGGTTTGGGTGGTATTTTTAATTAGTCTTTGTGGTAAGCACTTTATAGGCAGAAGTGCAGTATTTGATTACTCTCTATGGTTTGTGGTCAGAGTAACTCTCATCCAGCACTAGCTCCAAGATCAGGTTTTTGTGTTCTCTGAAACTATTTTGTATTATGCAGTACTCTGCTTCTAACCATACACAAAAAAAAATTTACTGTGACAGAGGTATAAGACGAAGTTCTTAACAGGTATAAAAAAAGGAAAACTTCCTTCACTGTAAGCTAAGGAACTGGCTTTTCAAACCAAGTTGTCCACAGCTATGGCCAGTAAATACCCAATATTACAGAAAGAAGGGAACAAAAAATCATTATTCATACAACATGCAAAAATCACCAGCAGGGACCGTTAAGACGCGTTCCTTCCCGACCATTACAGCAAGCAGTTTACTCTGAAGCAAAGTAATTGAGTACTCCTTGTGGTCTGTGGAGCCATAGCTGCCAGGAAACAGGGAGAGCACAGTTGACAACCTCTGGAAGGTGCCATTTGAAGGATGCTGCTTTGAACTAGAGTGGTTCCCCACAGCCTGGCACTGCTCAGTTCAGCTCAAACTAAAAGCCAGTTGCTGATTTTAATCAAAAATTGACTGTGAAGCTGGCCTGAAGGTGGGCGTTGTCAAGGTGGCTAAGCCTCCTCCTACAGAACTAGTTTATGCAGCATGTTTCCCACACCATAATTTCAGTAACTCCCCAACAATTTCTGACCAGGAAAAAAGAAAACCTGATAGCTTCCTGTTTCTACTTGTACACTTGTGTGTAGCACATGCTGTGACTCAAAAGGAAGGTGTCCATCTGTCTTAGTACCTGACTAGAGCAACACCATTACAAACTTTTATTTCCTGGTATAACTAAAATGTCAGTAGGGAGGTCCTGTGGTGGTGTTTCTTAATGAACCTTTGAAACTTTTAAGGTCACTTTCCACCACACCTCATCCCATGGCCTCACATCTAAAGCAGAGCTGAACAGAAGAGCTTTAGAGGGAACTGCTAAAAGGCACCTAGGTCCTGGCACTTTTTACTAAGAGGCTGTAGATGTTGGGGAACATGTGTTGCAGGAGAGGCTGTCTTATCAAAGACACATCCAAACCAACAGTGGTTACTGCAGTGGAGGAATTCACAGCACCTCCAGTATTATCACTAAACACACGCGTATAACCCATGCACCAGTAAGATTCTTATTCCCTCAAAATAAGATTTCATAAGACTCGCACACTCACATAACCTTTAAGACGTCAGAAGCTGAGGTTGGTTCAGAGTAATTATAGCAAAAAAAAAACCAAACCAAAACCAACCACCCAGATCACTGAAGAGAGGAAACAGGCTTTGTGAGATCAGAAGCACGAAAGCCACCAAAATGTGTGGAGAAGTCACCGGGATAAACAGTCCTGCACTATCTGCACTCAAGACTCTGAGTCTTCTATCTTATTCTTTTAACAGCTAACTCCCAATGTTAGAATCTGAATATATGGCACTTCATTATCCATTATTCTGCTGCTGGAAAACTGACTTAGAAGTATTACCAGGAGGGATGCAAGATACAATTTTTGCAGATCATTTGGAGAATCTTACATAAATCAAGTAAATTGTATTTAACTGAAGAAAAACAACACCAGAGAATATCCTCCCAAAACATCGCATATTGTTTGGTCTTAGAAGGTGATTAGCACCTGAGGTTTCTAACCTACCCCAGCCCTCCCCTCACTTTTGTACAATCTTCCAAATGGGAAGAACTTGGATCAGAAACACACTTTTCACCCATTCATCCAGACCATGGCCTAGATAACATACCCTGGTTCACATCATAATAGAAACAAGAGTATCTGTTATATTGTTGAATGTCTCCATGCCCAGGTTCTGTATCTCTTTCCTTGTCCTACTTCCTACCAGAAACACACATCCTGCAACACCCAGAAGATAATGGCATTGATATTTTTTTTTCACTATACATTTAGCACTTCTACTACATTACTTTGTTATATTTATTTTAAAATTTTATTTTATCCATTAGAACTTTACAGAATCTTTAACATTACTGAGAATGGTGGTTATGGTCACACAAATTTTAGCACTTATAATTTATTCCTAAATTGGCATCAATCCAAAACAACCTTAGACCTACTCCCTTTTAGGATGCTTTCATCATTCTGGTTGCTACATAAATAAATGGTTAGGAAATTGCATTGCTACCCTGCTATTCTTTATCCCATTTCAATCACATCTTTTGCCACCCATGCATTCCATATATCATGGTTTTGATCCAGCCCCAAATTATTTGAGTAAACCCAGCTGTATCACACACAATATCTGCTATTAGAGAGGCAGACACCATCATAACTTTTGAGGCAGCAATCACCACAGATCCCGAGAGTACTCCCAAATAATAATACATCTGCTCTCTGAAAAGCATGCCACCCAGGTGACTAACTGAGAAGACTGAATCCGTATCCTAACATGGCAGGGACAGAAGTCCAAGTTTTCTTTAGAAAAATGAGTGAGAACCCAAGATGGCAAGCCACACAACTAAGTTTCTAAGCAAGCAGTTTTTTGAGGGAGTTACTGTCTTGCAGACCACTACTCTGGCTCCAGCAAGATTTGAAACTTAGACTACAGACATTTCTTTAGAAGCCACCGATAATACCCAAGGAGTACCAAGGTACAAATCTCTGGAGGTGTATCTGTATGATTACAGTAAATTGGATGGCAGTTAATAGGCAGCTTCTCCCATACTGCTTCATATGCTGAAAACACACATCTCAGCAGTGCTGTAAGATCAGACAAAGATTCTGAAATGCTTTCCCCTATTGTTTTTTCTCTATAAGGAATTTTTATCCCTCCCAGTCCTCTCTTTGTTCCAAAATATCCTCTTCATTTTCCTTGCGCCTTTTTTTCTTTCTCCCCTTCTTCAGTCTTCTACTTATTGTTTCTCACAGTCACATCCAGGAACTGCAACAGGCTTTGGCTGAAATGCCAGCTAAACAACAATTTAGAAGGCTGACAGCATGCAGCAAAGCAAAGGCTGCTGGCTACATCCTATTTTGTCTCTATTGAGTTTCTAACCCTAGGTTCAACTATGGAAAACAATCAGACAAATATACAAAGGTAGTGTAAACCACCTACGTTTGCTGCTTTTTATATCATCAGGTGCAGACAGGTTCAATTATTAAATTATTGCAGGTGTGTGGGAGTACTGCAATTAGAAAAGTATTCTTCTTGCGCACTTCCTGTTTTAAGAACAGGGCAACATACTACAAGGTATATAAAATAAAACGAGATTAGCTCCATTTAGGTCAGAGCCAGACTGATGTGGCACACTTGGGAATTCAAGATAAAATCCACTACTCCGTGATTCATTCCTTAATACACCTGCTTAAGCTGGCATGACAAGTGTGCTATAAGTAATATATTGATTTAGAGAACATGATCACTATAAAGGAATATGACAAACATAGGAGAAAACTTCAAATACTGACTTACACCAGTTATAATTACAATGGAATAATCTACTACTGCGAGGAAATCAGGCTTTTTCAAACTCTGCTAAGCATCATCACTCTTCTGTTTCTTTCAGCTCCAACTTCTTTATATTAAAAGAAATATGAACACTGGCACTACATTTTCCACTACTTTTACTAAAAGAAAAGGAACTGGTAAAAACAACAGGCAAAGCTGAAATGTTCTGAATATGGAAAAATAAACAGCTAACTTGCAATGCAAACATACATTCAGAGTCAAATACATTTTGATAACTAGATTAAACAAAAGGAGTTAAATTAAGCTCATGGCAATTAAATGGTCATGCCGATATATTTCAACACAAGGTAAAATATAACTTTCAGAAGTCTATCCAGACTTCTCTAAAGGCCCAACTAAGATATACTTTATTATAAACATATTGCTAAGTCTTGAGAACTTCCTAAAAATGTAAGGGTGCTTCTGAAATTGTGTAGGCCCCATGCAAACTGTACTATTTGAAGTCCAATGTAATTTATTACATCTACTACATAGATGTAATATGTAGCTGTTCTGGCCTACAGAGACAGATTTCCTTCAAAGCTTGTACATTTGATGTAACCTCCAGTTTTTCAAGAGGCACACCAGTGGAGGCAGAACATAACACTTAATTTCTAATACACAGGTACCTATCCAACACCCTTTAAGCCCAATGACATAATACCCTGCAAAACTCCACAGAACAGTTGTCATCTATAGTAGGCTGGACACATAAAACTTTTGCCTGTTGACAGAGGTCTTTGGATATACTGACTCATATTTCATCTGTGTGGCAGAGATACTGTATCCAGACTGTGAAACTGCATACTCCATACCTGAACTGTGCCTTGCACAAAAGACATTTCAGCATACGGTTGCTAAAGGGTAAAGGGTAGCCTTACATGCTCGCTTCTGATCTGTCACGTCCCTTTGTCATTAGGACTGTTAGATTAATTGCATGGTTTATTCTGGTATCAGGCAGATGTTACACAACAGCTTCACTGAAAAAACGCAGGAAACATTATGTCAAGCACTACGCTTCTTGTCTGCTTAAGACTTCATAATGTTTTGGTTTCTAAGACATTATCAGATGAATACAATTAATCTAGGATGCAGATGGTGCACTGCTGTACTACTGTTCACATAAGCATTAAAAGATGAGAGTTTGCTGGAACAGATTACAAGAGTGCAGGCAGCAACCCAAACAAGTGAATTGGTTCAGCTGCACTTCGTTTTTTGTGTGAAAGTATAATGAAACGGACTGAGGAAAGGGGACATCTATGGGGAATACAAGGAATCAACTCCTTGTTTCAGGCCTCAATATACCTGAAAACTAAAACAACCCCCATTGCTATCCTACTGTCTGCCTTGAGTTGAAACACTAGCATGCATGCAGAAAGATCTTCAGGAATAAACTTTCAGTATAAAGAAAAATTCTCATTTAAGCTACACTTGCTCTAAACAGAGAAAAAGAACTGAGGCATGCTTTTCTTCCCCAAGATGGAGGTAAAAAAGAGCCCAGAATAGCACAAAACTATCCTGTAAAGACTTACATTTACTCCATGATCACATTAACACCTTCTTAAAGTAAAGAAGCATTCTTTTTGAGGGTAAGTATGTTCCCACTTAAGTTCAAATTTCAAATCCAGTTTCCACGTCGTTTTTGCAGACTGAGTATCAGGCCTTCTCTGCTATAATACCCATACACATTCACTCATGTTTACAGATCTTAAACAAGTATCTGCTAGTACTGCACTACCTTAGTTCCAAAGGAAAACTATTATGATGACCCTGTGGAAGATAAGTAGTAACAGTTCCTTTTAATTATTTCTGTTAAAGGAAGAAACCACCTCTGGAAATACTATGCCTGTCAGCCATGAGATGAAATGGGATGTTAAGGACCTTCAAACTACGAGGCTTTAAGAGCCAATGCGTCATGAGGATTTAACATTTCAGAAAATGCACTCGCAATTGCTCCTTTCTAGAATATTGTACTAATCTGGCCCACTTATGGTAATTCTGTCTCCTTTTTACCTAACATAAGTGGTAAGAGTAGTCTGGAGGGCCAAGAAAAATTTGGCCTTTCAAAATGAAAAATCATAGCAAAACCACACTGCTAGTGGATCCGATTTTTTTGTGTGTGATTCCCATCAACTGCTCTTGAAAATAAATCTTGGAATTTAAGAGTCCTAGATATGTTTGAAAAATATCTTTCATATCAGATGAAATATACTGAACCATTCTACGTTCCTTCCTTTAGTTTAACTAATAAAACAAGACTGGCCTGTCTAAGAAGCAGCTTAGTTTTGATCATTGAAACCAGTACAGACTGTGCTGAATTTAATACCAGAGCCTGATAGTGTTACTGCAGCAATATAAACACAGTGATCAGGACATAATTAAACCCCACAATTTACAAGTGACAGGGC
This sequence comes from Anarhynchus alexandrinus, assembly GCA_008711295.1. NCBI lineage: Eukaryota > Metazoa > Chordata > Aves > Charadriiformes > Charadriidae > Anarhynchus > Anarhynchus alexandrinus. The sequence goes on along the minus strand of VUYV01000023.1, from coordinate 3,046,280 downwards.
GATACGAACAACACAATAATGTAATATCTATCAGCTTCATTTACTGCATTGTTGAGCACAAGCCCATATTAAGAGCAACTAATAGCCCTGCCTTAGAAATCTAATAATTACAAGTAATAACACAGCAACTCCACCTTTCTGGACCAAATGTCAGATTATATGGCATAATAAACAATCACACATATTAAATCAAATAAGTTCATGAACAAAGTTCCCAACAAGCAACTCCAGCAACTCTCAGTTATCTATCAGTAGCTTACTGGGTGGGAAACCTAGGGAAGGGAGAGTAAGGCAACTATGCCTCTGGACTGACATTGCCTAAAACGGGCTAAATTATGAAAGGGCTTAGGAATGAACAAATTTTGACTGTATGATTTACAGGGACAACACAATTCCAGCCAGGGAGACAATTTCATACTGAGCACAGCCTGACGACCTAAGTCACCTGACCGAGCCACCACTGATGCTTCATCACTGCACACCCAGGACAGAGAAATGTGTTGACTTTGTGGTTACCAGCCCAGTCCTTAAAGTGTCACTACATCATGCCCCTCAGAGCACGAAAACTGGGAGGCCTTCTGGCCCTTTGGAACACACTGGTCCAGCAGTACGCTCAGGCTAATCAATGCTCCCCTAATGCAGAACACCAGTGGCTCCAGCACAGATAAATACAGTAGTCCCACAGGAACAAGCACAACTGCCACTGCCATGACTGAGAACATGGCAAAAGTTAAAGCTTTCAGGTAAGACATGTGGGTTATTGTCACAGCAAAGTACATATCAGGGAATTTATTTCTTCTGGGATGAGGTGTAGGGTAGTGGTAAGATACAGAGGGTTTACAGGTAGAACCTTTGAGAAGGGTTTTGAACCTTTTGAAGGGAGAACCTCTTCAAATGTAGGTATTTCTGTTGTAGATTTTGACACATTTGGTTCTTGTCTAAACTTCCGTTACCGTTAATGAAAAGAAAGGCATTTCTATGACACAATTCATCTCATCCTAGACACATAAAATGCATTCAGATGCATCAAACTTAAAAATGCTCATCTGTCTCCTCTGACAATAAAGGTAGCCTCAGGTAACAAGCCCAGATGTGCAAGTCTTACAGCATAAATGGGAAGCTGCAGATCCCACCCTTAACATCCCTTCATGCTCTCATCACTAGCACATCATTAGATTATGAGTGTGCTCCTTTGCCCATTTTTCTTCTGCTGTCTAAACAGAAGCACAGTAATGCTTATAAGTTAAACAAGGTTTCATTAATACATCCAAGGAAAACATTGTGTCATTCTCTGGTATTTTTAGAAATGAGTAATTATTATGTAAATATTGTATTGGCTCTTCACAACAAAGAGTAATACTTCTCTACTGAATTTTAATACAGCACTGTAGAAGTGTCTCCCATGGCAGATGATATTGCTACAACAGATTATGAGACCTAATATTCTCATACACACATAACTTAAAACCTACAGGACAATAAAAAAAACCAAAACTAATCCCTGACACTTTCTATCTAATCCCATTGGTGGCTTTGTGGTCTTAATGCAGCCACTGGTGTCCTCACACATATTGCACTGAAACTTCAAAGTTCCTCTTTCCAGACTTATTCCTGTTAAACACATAGCAATTCCATCAACCCAATACACAAAGATATAAAATATCAAAGAGTTTAGAAATTTAAGCAGATTAACCACTACCATGGCAAAGAGAAATCCCTCCTGGTCTTCATTAAAGTAATTTTACTCGTAAAGGTGTGTAACCTCAGAAACTCTGTTGAGTGCAAACACGCTAGTGAGAAGCCGGTAAAAATTTTTAAGCGACACTGTTGGAAATTTATTGAATAATTTGGCCCTGCTGAAAAACACCAGATACTAATATCCTTCTTCTTCCTCCTTGCTAGTTCCCTGGAAGCTATTCCTGATCTTACCTATCCCAGGCAAATGACTGCTAAATTCAAATGGTCTTACATGGCCTGCACCCATGCCCTTACAAATACAGTATCCTTCTAGTCACCTTATTTTATTTACATTGTATTGTATAGGTTGCTATGAGGCACTAGGCATTATATTAAAAGGCTGTAACCCGTTGAATTTAGATTTGCACAGCGAAATCCTTTATCTAATTGATCATAAGCACTCCCTATTATTGTGTGAAGCCCTCTACTACAGCATAAATAAATCCCTTATACCTACCTTACTTTCCCTTAGAAAACCTCAAGCTATGACCATCTTTCAATCTTAACTAGTTCCTATATGAGAACAGTATTATGCCAGGCTTTGGAAAATAGAATCTGATGGTTTCTATTGGTGATGACTGGCATAGCTGTCTCTGCAGACCTTTATTTATATGGTAAGTTCTGCTTTGTTATGATGTTGGTTTACAGTATGATGCAGAAGAAAGTACCTGGAAAAGAGGATATCAGTTAACAAGGTCATCATAGCAGACTCTCATCCATCATCTCGTGTGGATTCTGCAGCCTGTCTCAATGGAAAGCAGCCAAACTTCAGAATTTTGGATACTGGCTCTGTGGCAAACCTATCTGAGTGGGATGGCTGGGTTATACAGGCGTGTCCCAGCTTATGCTCCAGTTTTATTGGTAAGAGATGCCTCATTAATAACATTACTTGCAAATCTGCCTGAAAAAGTGACCTGGCACTTGCATTTGGGTCACTGTATTTTGTAAAGCAGCACACAGCAGGACTCAAGATTGTCTAAAGCAAAAAGCAGAAGCAAAGTTCTGCTTCCTCCAAATCCCTCATAAAAGAGAGAAAAAAGCTGTCTAGATATGCAGTCAGGAAGGAATGCAAAATTCCCAAGGATTTTGCAAGTAAAATTTTATTTTTGCTAATTCCTCTGCTCTCAAGACACCAAAGGAGTTAAACCATGCATCCCCTGTGCACTACAGAGATCAGCCATAGTTTTTAGCAGCTCATTCTATTCTTTTCTTCCATCACCAGGGACAGGATACTTCAACAGAAGGCTTTTCAGCCTAAGCATTTTTGTTGCAAGACAAGGTCTTTTAAAGGTAGTGTCAAATCAAGATTTTGTTCAGGGATTACAGTCGAATGCCATCAGTGTTCTACATGCTTTACATTACATTTTAGGACCCTTTCGTCCCCTATATACCTAATGGAAGCACACTGTCCCTGCAATCAGCCGCAGCTGGTGACATTGCAGAAACCAGTAAATTGCTAGCACAAAACACTAGAAAAAGCTAGGAGGTAAGAAGCCTACACCTGCAAACATAATAAGCTGTAAAACCCAAGAGGAATTTTCCTTCTTTATAATTCTTTAAAGGTCATTAATGTAATCAAGTTGTGTTTGGTGTCTTTATCAGTACAGTAAACCAAAAAGAAATCTAATTATAAAAGCTACTTTATTATAATAGTGAAAGACCTGATTTTCAAATGCCCCCTCTCTCTGCTGGAAAATATAACCACAAGATTCTTTTCAAAACCAATCCCACTGTCTCTTGTGTAAAATATTTTTCTCCTCAAGTGTTTTGAGAACAGCAGGTGAAAGCAAGAAACATGACAGCAAGTCATTTGTCCAAGGTCACACATCAGGCCAATAGCACACCAAGTAATAAAACCAGTTGCCTTATTCAGAGTTGCCATCTGTTCATAAAGCTAGACTCCAAACACATTCTTGAAGCGGACTTTGGCACCTCTGTTTAACTCAGCTTGAACCTGCTTAATGAAACAACGTATGTCCCAATTTCCACTGGATAATGGAGTCCTCTGGATCTAATAGATTCACACTGGAAATGAAATGTCTGGACTTTAAGATGTCAGAAAAACGAGTAGCACAAACTTGACATCTTCTTATCCCTCAGGAAGATTTTCCCTGACCTGCTAGGAAATTGCACTGCTGTTAAAGTCTCAATGTCATTAAACGAGAGTAGGCAAGGTCATAATTATTAAACTAGCATGTTCAACCTGAAAGCAGAGCAGAAAATAGTAGAAGTGGGAGGCACCAGCTCAAGTTATTGGAAAAAGTATGGACACGATTCATTAGATTTTTTGGAACAGATGGAAGAGCAGTAGATGAATTCGATTTACTTTATGAGTTCACCTTTGTCTCCTGCATGTACTCTAGTCCTTCATCTAACTGCTTGATAGTCACCTCTTCTTCACTGTCCTGTTTCTTAGCTCTGGAAACCGTACCACTTTCCAAAGGAACAGTAATATTTTAGACTGACGAGATTTATAAGGTGTTGCTTAAGGTCGCTGTCAGAAAATAGTAAGTTCTGAGGAAGAAAAAGAAAAATGGTATCAAGGGGCAAACTTAGCTGATGAAAGAAAATGCAAAATCTCTTGAGGTTCCAAGGCCCCACATCTTCTCTCCCCTTCCTGTGCTTTTTTCCAACACAGCACATCTGTCCCTCAATCTGTGATTAACAGAGAATAGTTACTCATTCACCTTGGGGCACCTAGAGTAAAGGCCTCTGTATGTTTGAACTTATTCAAGTGATTTCCGTACACCTCCAACTTGGGTGTAGGTTCGGACTGTACCACAGTGAATGGCTTTCCAGCACCAAGTTCTTTGGATCAGGGGAACAAAAGGCATCTCCTCCAAGCTGAATTACCACTATCCCATTGAAGGAAGAAATCAGGCCTCTGTTTGCTAATAACACTTCTGGTGCTGACAACCACAACAAAATTAAGGAAAAAATATTTTAATTCAGGAAATTACTTTGTTCAACACCCCATTATAACTAACATGCTTTATATTTATAAAGAAATTTCTTATAAGAGTAGATACTACTTATAAGGACATTCCTTATAAAAAATTAAACTCCTTAGAAACAGCTTGCCATTGATCTCCTCTGCTCAAGATCAAAAGGTCTATGTGAGTGTCCCATCCCAACTCTTTTTACAGAGATGCAAAGACTTAATCCTTCAGCCCAAATTCTACCCATAAAAGAAGAATGTCAGTGCTAAGCAGTCAGTGCTGGGAGTTCCCCTTCCTTCTTACCCCATGCTGGGAGAGAATAGGTGCATCATATAATTATTAGTTGCTCGGTAGGCAACAGCTGTTGTCAACACCCTTCCTGTGGAGCATTTTAAATTAAGCTACTGAATAAACTACTGAAAAAAACAACAACCAACCAAAAAGCAAACCACAAACCACTCACCAAGTTAACAAATGGACTCTCTTTGTGGATGAATTAGCATCTCTACAAAGTGAAGGTGGCCCAAAACAAGGAAACAAGATGGGTAGAAAAAGCTGTAACATCAGAACAGCAGTTTCCTTCCACTTAGCAAAGTACTCTTTAATTAAAAAAAAAAGAGAAATAATGCAAGGAAAACCTTACCCTTTTAGCACCACAGAAATTTGATGCAGGTTACCCAGAAGTTACTTCTCATCTCTCCCAGATGACATACTTACTGGGCTGTCCTCTTGCCTATCATCACTAATAGAACAGCACTGTCTAAGTGGGAACTATCTTTAAGAAATGGTCCTATTCAGTTGTGCTCCTAAGAGTTACTAAAGAGGACTTTGGACCATGGGGGAATTCCAGTGCAAAGCAGAACCCTGCTCTGCTTACACCAGGGTCAATCCAGTCTGAAAAAAGATCATACTCCATTCTTGTTACAAAAACACTTAAGCAGTCTTGAAGAGTACTACATACAATACTAGGTTAAAGTGAAACCTGTTCTGAGCTCAGACAGGTATAAAAAGTGTTAAAATTGCTATTTCATAAAATTAGTTACATCCTTTCCACCTCTTCTTCTAATGTCCGAATTTGGAACAGAAAAATAAGTGTGATACTAACTGCACAGTAGCAGACAAGACTTCTATTTCAAATACAGGCTTTCAGACCCAGAAGTGCCTGTTTCAGTTAAAAAACGCAGGTCAACCAGAATGATCTTTACATTTTACGCAATGACATAACAAGCAAGGAGTGTCGTATGGACTCCTTCTGCTCTTCTCCACCAGAAAGCCTGTCTGTTACTTTCTCAACTGTATTTACTGAATGAAAGTAATTCTCTTCCCTTGTCCTTAGACTAGCATGATGTCACTGCTGCAAGAGTTTTTTCTTACAGAACATTTCTAGTTTATTATTTTAACTTGATGTAGCACCACGTGCAATCAAAACCGACACACCTGCCACAACAATGGTGCATCTCAGGGGTTCACCTTGAACACCCTGTGGTTTGGAACCAGCAAGAGAAATTTCAGTTGCTTCACCCTTTCAATATAGAGGTGTTGCTGTGCTGGTCTTGGCTGGGACAGAGTTAATTTTCTTTATAGTAGCTAGCATGGGGCTATGGGTCTGAAAACGGCATTGATAATACAGAGCTATTTTCATTATTGCTGAGCAGGGCTTACACAGCATCAAGGCCTTTTCTGCTGCTCACACCATCCCACCAGCAAGCAGGCTCCCAGTTGGGAGGGGACACAGCCGGGACAAGCTGACCCCAACTGAGCAAAGGGATATTCCATACTATACAACGTCATGCGCAGTATATAAAGATGAGGGAAGAAGGAGGAAGAGGGGGATGTTCAAAGGGATTGTGTTTGTCTTCCCAAGTAACTGTTAGGCATGATGGAGCCCTGCTTTCCTGGAGATGGCTGAACAAGTTCCTGCCCAATAAGTAGTGAATTATTTCCTTGTTTTGCTTTGCTTGCATGCAAGGCTTTTGGTTTACCTATTAAACTGTCTTTATCTCAACCCACAAGTTTTCTCACTTTTACTCTTCCTATTCTCTCCCCCATCCCACTGGGGAAGGGGAGTGAGTGAACAGCTGTGTGGTGCTTAGTTGCTGTATGGGGTTAAACCATGACAGTCACACAGCAGATAAATCCTACTGCATAAACAGCAGCCCAAGGGCACACTCATAATAAAAAAACTTCGAGACCCTTCAGTATATTGTTACATGGTAGGTGTGTGTTTTACACCTGACAATAAAATACTGATACTGGTTTGAGTTCCTCTCCTCATTAGTGCTAAGATTCTGCTATAAATCTCTACAAAAGCAACAGCGGCATTTAGGAAAGAAGCTATAGGAAAGTTTGCAGCTCTCAGGGTGTCTCCAGGTCAGGTTGTTTTTCAGACAATAGGAGTACTGGACTAAAAGGGGACCCATTCACTAAGTCCACTTTTAGTTTTTCCAGGAAATCATCTCTCTCTCCAGAAACTTGTTAACCTCACTGTTAGAAATAGGCGGGGGTTTGGGGTCCACAGCTGCTTTCTCTTTGCAGCATTCAACATTCACTCCAACTGTAGTGCTGATACATCCATATAGTTAATCTGAATCATGGTTCACAGAAGGTGACTGCTAGGCCTCTGGAGTGAGGGTGTAGCTGTTTGCTCAGTGTCAATCACTGTGGAATTGAGATGAGTAGGTTTACAGCACTGAAGCCTGTTGTGGCAGTTTGCCGTAGTTCCTCTCTTTGCCTAACATGCAAGTGTCCATACAGAAAACCGGCAACCTATACTCTTTCTTCTATCAAGGGTTTTAAAGCTGTCATTCCGCTAGGCTTTGAAATAAGCTTTATGGTGAACTGGTTCACAGATACTGTCCAAATCACTGATCTGTCACATGCTACCCTTGCTCAGTTGCCTGTCATGTGTGCAGAGCGATTTCAAAATAAGCACGGGCGCCAAAAGCCTAGATTACTTACTGACTGCACTGCATTAAAAGGCACATGTGCTAATTCACTAATACCAGAAGCAACCTCCTCCCATGTAGTCCAAACAATCTCTTACTGAGCAAAGACTGACAAAGGTATTAGGAAACCCACTTAGCTCTTTCACAGACAGACTTCTGCAAAATCCTAAGTAGCAAAACACACAGGACAAATAGTTCTTCATTCTGGAATGACAATCTACACAGCAAATGAATGGAATGTCACTGGATTCATTGGGAGTCTTCAAGCAGGAATTCTGAACTATTTCTGATGTAGTGTGAAGTGTGAGAAAGGATGGTACTCCAAACACTCCTATGCACATGGCAGATAGATAATCACATTTTCATGGAGCAACATAAGCTGTTCCCAACTTGGAATTGTCACTGCTGCAGGAACCTATGCGATCACACATTCCTGCCAATGTTTATGAGAGCCAACCACAGAGAGAAGTGTCTATGTGACCATTTAACATTTAATCCTTTAGCCAAGATCATTAGCAAGGCAGGCTGCTAGAACATGGTAATGACCATTTTCATGATGTGACCATCTCCCCAGGGGAAACAAAGCTAATCTGAAACACTAACATTTACCCGTCGGGGGAGCAAAAAACAGAAAAGCAGAAGCTGGCATGGTTATTACTCTTCTTGTCAAACCAAGTCGATATCAATACTCTCTGTCCTCACCCTCTTTCACATGTTCACATGTGCTACCAAAAGTCCACTGCAATTACAGCTGACAATAATGCTTAATTCCAAAGACATAATATCTATGTGTGTTAATAACTTTAAACAACTTTTAAAGAGAAAATATGTAATTATATCTCTATTACACTTCTCAACCAATTTCCCAGAAACAAGATGCTACACAGTCCTACTGTCTATCTTGCTTCCCTCAATAACATTCTGAACCATCATCCAGCTTCAATGATCTTTGAGAGAGCAGTTCAAACCTCAAAATAAGTACTGTCCTCTGGAGTTCACAAAATTAGCAGCTGGACAGGGATGAAAACAAGCCTGCTGACCTCACTAATGAAAAACCTACTCACTCAGCACTTGTGGAATTGAAAATTAGTTATAATATGTCCTCTCTCTTACCTTCTGAAAGCTTGGACAGAACACAAGGAGAAGGAGTTAAAGAATCGAGTGAAAGAAGGTCAGAAACCAGGCTCCATTAGCTCATGAAATAAAATTTTAAAAATAATAAACACACCTGGCACATATAGTTAAGTCTTCACCTCACCATGTCTGGGCAATTCTGCATCACTACTCAGTTAGCAGTCTTCCTACAGTCATGCTGTGCTGTTCAAGACACTTCTCACAAGCAAATGGCCACGCTGAAATAAAAAGGATTTGTCAGCAACACAAAGAAGTTTTCATTACATCAGAACAGTAGTTGTCCTCCACCCAATGTAAGTGACTAGAAATACTCTGTTATTATGAGGATGATACAGGACTGCCTAAAGAATCATTGTGTATATATATATATATATTAAAGTGGAATAGTATCATTACACATTTGTAGCCTGTAATACTCATACAGGCTAACATACAACACACTGATTTGCATCTGACATCAACTCCATAAGAGAGAGGTCTGTAGCACACACAGAGTAGTCAGGTTAAATTTGGTAAGGTTCTTAGCTTTTTATTAGTTTGGTTTTAAATGGTTTTGCTCTGTTCTGCACTCTGCAGCCAGTCTCAGGACCAAGTACTAGAAACGAGGAGCTGAGACCCTTTGCAATATAGCTAATGCTTCCCTCTCCTGCAAAATGGGACTTGTGGATGTCATGATGAGACAACATCACGTGACTACCTCAAGTTGCCTTCTACATAGCACAGGCTCCTAAACTCAGAATACCAGGTTTCCAGTCTCTTAGTGTCACGTCTCCTTTTAGAAAGGTCTGAAGGCAAAGAGACTTGATCCAAATTGTCAGCTTCACCCTAAATACAAGGAACTATCTTTTTTGTCCTCAGAGGCCTCACCACGGGAAATCAGCAAGATCAGATCATCCAAGCCTAACCATACCATGTCAAGTGATCTGAAGGCTGCCTGCTGATGAAAGCAGGTCCTGCTCTCATACTAATAGCCATGTTCTTCTGGTTATCCCTATGTGCCAGCACCAGCTCTACTCTGATTAGCCAGTTCAAGATAGAAAAGCAGGCAAAAAATTGTCCTTCGCCCCGCCACCTCTCTCAGAGAAAAGGAAGGGGATTGACTTTTCAGCCACATTAGTTTCCCAAGCTGAAACAGTCATAAGGCCCAAGAGGACAGAAACAGGACCAAGTCTTTGGGTAGGAGCTAACTATTAGATCAATTTGGCTCTGGGTAGTAAAATTTCACCCTAAGCTCAACTTCATCTGTGCCGTATTAGAGGCTTGCTCCCAAGAGTAATTTGACTGACAAAGATCTCTAAAAACACATGCAGCATGAAACATTTCCTCTGCAGTTGGGGGTAAACAAGTTGGCTGGGTGGAGCTTTCCCTATCACGTTTATTGGTTTCTGTGATTCAGGCCTAAGGGTTTTTCACATCTGAGAGAAGAAATGTAGTGATGTTTGCACTCTTCCCAGAAAGAATGAAACGCTGCTCAGCAGGAAAACCAAGTGAGTCTCCCTCCTGGAATCCAGTCTGGCAATTTGGTTTCTTATTTTACCGCAAACACAATTTTAACAAGATCAGCACTGAGTAGTACAAGTGAGAAAGCATTAGGAACCTTGTATCTCCTATCACTGTGGAAATGCTTTCATGACTACTATTTTATTGGCTGCCAAGATGACCCTTTTACAGATGGATGAACAATAATGCTAGTCTAACTGTTTATTACAATTGATTGCAAGCAGATGAAAACACTAGAGTCACAAAAATCTAACACAAAGAGACTAACAGTGCAGTCAGATGGAAATTCCCTTGGAAATCTAAACAGCCTTTGTAGAATATTCCACCTCTGTTTTTCTGGTAGGCTACGACCTCTACATTTTCCCCATGGCAGATATTCTAATAAAGGTCAATCTTCTTATCCCTGCAAGTGTTCCTTCCTTTGTACAGCCCTCGATAACATGAATGAGGGGAGATGGGTACTTTGTAAGCACGTAGATGAGACCATGGATTTCCTACTGGAATTGCTGGTTCCTGGCTGAGACAAAATGACTAATTTGTTAGGGTGGGCAGAACCCAGCAGCCCAACAGAGGCGATGCTGCTGCAGCTCCACACCCCTGGGTCCAACCAGTAGTGAGGCTGAATGTGCATTCCCAGTAGGCACATACACGCAAACACATGTACAGCACAGATGTACACATACACATGACCAGATCAACACAGGCAGACACACAAAGCAGTTACATGAATACCAACAGCTTCTTATTGTTCCTCTCTCTTGCTAAGCAGGATGGAGGTCTGCTGGTGGCAATATATATGGATATACCTGCATACACATATGTACAAAGTGAATCCCTCCACTAGGTGGGCTCAGACAAATCATCTGCCCTGTAGCTGTTTCTGGATCCTAGCACATGGACATATGGGCCAGCAAGTCTTCAGCCCTACTCCACTTGCTGGTATAGACCCCCTCATACACGTGTGTGCACACATATACAGAGCTCCACAGCAGATGACCAGGACACCCTTCCTCCCCCCAGTAGCCAGCCCCTCGGGTGGTGTCACCCTCAGAGACAGACATGCACATGGCTCTCACACCACACTATCCGCTCACTGGGTAGGCTAGCTTGATACTTTCTAGCTCTCATACACTCTGTCGCACACCCTTCCTCACTGCAGTCACTGGCACCACGTATACACATCTCTGATCCTACAGAATACAGTCCTTCACCCAGGAAAATACTTAGAAACAGAGCTTATTAGGAAGAGAAGACACAGTGCTGTTCAGGCGCTGAGCACAACCAGAGAAATGTATTGACCAGCTGCTGTCTACACATGACCACTCCTTTTTATCCATTCATCCTTCTATTGTCACATGCTTGTTCCTTCCCAAAACACCCAGATCCATCCATTTCCCTACCACTTCGTTCCCCTAAACAACCCATAATAGGTCCATTGTAATCCCCGAAATGCTCTTCCTCTGCATCCCGTAATGTGTACCCTACTTCTACGCAGCAAAATCCAGGAAGTCCATAAGGTGCTCCAGCACTGCCTCATTTTGGTGGGTCTCTCTCCCAGGCCATGGGTGTGAGGTTCTCCCAGGATAATCCTGGAAGGAACCCTTCCTCCAAGTCCTTAATTTGGGTTCCTGCCTGCCACTGTGCCCCTGTGCTTCTCTGGGTGTGTAAAGATGGGCTTTTGTTGGCCTGATGGGTCCTGTGATGGGGCTGAAAACAGCTGGGGCAAATGTTATTCAGGCTCTCCCACCTGCCAATCTCCCTCTGTGTTACATTGTGGGGCACAGGTAAGTTTTTACTGTATAAACTAATAGAGTTTGTCACCATTACTTCTTCAGCAAACAAACAGGGCAATATTGAGTGAAACAAAGACAATCCAACAATTAAAGTAGTCTGTTAGAAACTAGGGTCATCTGGATTCAAAATTGATTTGCATTTATCAGGCCTCAGTCATCTTTTTTTTCCCCCCTTTTCTTCAGCATTTCTCACAACGCTCCCACTAGACAACCTTGACATAGAGCCTGGGTAAAGCTGTATAGCACTCCCAAGGCATGTAGTAACTAGGCAGGATCTTCCTTCTAAAGATGCAGTTAAAATTCAGGAAAACTAAAAGACACTTTGAACCCAAGCATCACCTCGGTGAATTCACGTGAGAGATCTCAGTTCCATTCAGTTGACTGACAGTCCTTTGTACTAGACCTGTCGTTTCAGCTTTAACTTCTGAATTTTGTTTTCAGTGCCCACCTGAGCCACAAAATTTTCATGTCCTTGGCTGCTTTGGCACAAAATGGAATCCACAGTGCAAGAAAAGTTCGTTAGCCTTCACTGAAGCATGACTGAAGCATGTGAGTACAACAAGAAGGTATTTTGACGTTCACATTTGTTACAGACATACAAAATCTGTAATGGAGTGATTTTTAAAAATTTTATTATTTAAAAAAAAAAAAACAACCAACAACAGAACACCAACAAACATATTCTGTCTCACTAGAGTAAAAACGGTTCTTCCAGCAATTCTGGGTTCCTTGACCAAACTCAAGACATAAGACATTCCTCTTAAACATAAGAGGAAAGAATGTAATGCAAAGGTTAGAAAAACCTGAAGCACTGAAACAAAAGCATAGATTCATAGCTCCTGATTTGCTCATTCAGGCCATTCTTATTCTGACAGGGAGAGTATTTCCATGTTTGCAGGAAGAGCCAGCAACGGGGTTAAGAAAGGGTCAGTGTGAGCACGTTGGTCTCAGGGTGGATGGTTTGCACTACAAGGTGGAACGTGTATCTCTCTTCTTCCTCTCTGTGTTTTCAGGAAAGAAGAGTTTTAATTTTGAAGATGGTAATCTTCATGTGGGTAAAACAGATGTCCTCAAAGTAGGGGAGTTACACACAGTGTTGTGTAGAGACAACTCAGCTTCCCTGGGAAGCTATCATCCTTACTTGTCCCTAAATAAGGAGCACGAAACCAACAGGTCTCTGATCCCTAATCATGGCGAAAAGGTTCTTCCACAACGAGCATATTCTCTCCTTCACCACCTATGACCAGCTCATTCAGAAGCAACTGTGAACAGGTTTTCCCTTGTTGCCTTTTTTGCTTTTTTTTTTTTTTGAGAAAAGAAAATTTCTTCAGTTGCTCCAATAACAACTAGAAGACTCTTAATTATTGTTGATCCCCCCTTGAAAGTTTAGAATTTTTTCACAATATCCAAATTGCTCATGGATCACCTATGAAATCACAATGGAAGGAAAAGAAGGGATGACTGGGGGTGTGATTCTTCTCTCCAGTGTGTGAACAGAATAAAACTTTTAACAATGAATCAGATCCAACTTTGCCATGCAACACTAAGCTGGTTTTCCTGTTGCTTTAGCAGATGAAAGGACTGGTCCTGACCTAATTTAAATTGATGTTCCATTTAATGCTATCCATATGTACACCAAATTGAAATTTTGTCCTGAGGTTTTTACTGCAAAGAGTGAGCCCAATTAAAGGTGAGATGAATTAGCATTTAATTCTGAACTGAACTATCAAAACTGTGGCCAGACATTAAAACCGTGTTCCCAACGGTACAGTTTTTGCATCAGACTCTGGTTTCTCTGGCATTACTGTATAGACATTCTAAATGCAATTTCTCTAGCTGTAATCTAGACATGGGTCTGATGTGATTAATTCTCATATGATGCCTTGAATGAACCCATTTCAGCTCAGCATACGTAACTAATCTCACACTATACATTTCCAGCCATGCATCAAGATCTGATACAGCCCACTACTTCTTTAAGTTCTGCTAAGTCTACTAAAGCCAGAATTTTCTGACACTATAACCTCCTCAGTTAAAAAAGAAATGCTCTACTGCCTTTTTTAACATTAACTTAACACTTACAGAAGTTTTTCTTGTTGTCCTTCACGTCCCTGGCCAAATTTAATTCTATCTGGGCTTTAGCTTGCCTAACCAGATCCCTGTCTGCTCAGACAATTTCTCTGTATTCCTCACAGGCTACCTGTCCTTGCTTCCACCCTCTGTAGGCCTCATTTTTGCTTTTTTTTTTTTTTTTTTTTTTTTTTTT
>VUYV01000023.1:3008741-3019032 GCA_008711295.1 Anarhynchus alexandrinus | reverse complement strand
GATCTGGCGGAGGCCGCCCCCTGGCGGGCGCGGGGCGGCCAGCGGCGGCCGAAATGGCGGCCCTGCCCTCCCCGGTGGTCGCCCTGAGACGGGGACACCCCGCCTGGCTCCGAGGCTGGGACGCGGGCCCGGCGGCGGCTCCCCTCAGCTCCCAGGGCGCCCCGAGGCTTCCTAGCCCACGCCGCGGCAGCCCCCTCCTTTGCCGGCCCGCCTGAGGGGGCAGCCCCCTTCCCCAGGGCTACCGGGAAGAGGCCTAATCCCGCACCGTACTTAGCAGAGCTGAGTGGAAAACTTAACTTCAGTTTAGGCAACAAATGCAGAACTTTGACCTGTCATGGAGCCCGTGACAAGCAGCAGGAAAATCTCAGCCCCCACGACCTTCTTTCACAGGGCTCCTCCCCGACACAGGGCTCTGGAGGAGTTTGTCCTCCACAACCGTGTGGCTTTACCACATCAGCACCGGCCAAAGACCACACTCCCTTCCCTCAGGCCTGGAGGGTGAGATAAGTAATCGTATTCGCCTTGCTGTTTTATCAGCTAGAGAGATGTTTGGTTTATCTAATCCATGGCGTTTATGGGAGTAGACTGATACACAACAGTCTGTATAGCTAAATTCACCTTTGCAGTTACACTCATTCAATTGTCTCAGTAGGGAAAAAANCTCCCAGCTGAGTGTATATATACCTACACTGCTTGGACAAAATGCTCTTTCTTGTTCATGCTAACAAAGGCTTCAGGGTCTTACACCTTCCCATCTGACCCATCTTTTCCAGTGGCAACAAAAAAAGGGGGAGGGAAAGGGGAGAGAGAGATAGTAACAGCAGAAACCCATTTCAGTGCCACCCAACTCAAAATAAGATGGCTGTGTGCCAAACTCTTTATTCTTAAGTGGAAAAATGTCAAACCCGGCAGCAATGCTGGCTGAGTTTTGGAAATCCTGTTTTCACTGAGTGAACAAAACTTAAATCCCCCTCTTTTCAAGCAGCAGAAACACCACGAGGAACTGTACAGCCTAATGAAGATGCAAGACAAAAAAAACCCAAAACAAAAACCATGCAAAATTGAAGGCATTCTTCTGAGAACAAGAGCAGCATGCAAGCATTGACAAATGCCCTAGGGGACGGGTCAGTCTGTCCTGTGGAGGAATCGTATCTCAGAAGGCATGGGGGAGAGGGCTGCCCACTTCACAGGTTTGCAGAAGATTGCAACAAGTCAATGAGGTTTGTTGAAGACTGGCGTTGTTTCCTTTCCCACTATTAAAGGCGAAGGAAGTTGGCCTCTTTTCTCCCCACTATGGACCCCAGCCCTAACATCTCAGAAGGGCCCAACTTGTGTCTCTGCAAACAGGAGATGGGTTGGGGAAGCTGCTCCCATGTGGCAGAGGCAAAGCAGAAACTCAACTGGCCAGAGGGAAAAGCTGAATCCATGGCCTCTTAGGTGAGAGCTTGGCTTGGGAACTACTGGCTGCCAAACCAGAGAAGAAAAGGTGAATGGGTAACAAAGAGGCTGTCAGCAGTTTGTGACTGGGGGAGAAATTGAGTTGCTAGGAGGAAATACCGTATTGGGGCTGATTAGCTGTTCTTTCCAACATCTGCAAATAATGATAGTGGAAGCAACCCTTGTACCTTCACAAACACAGCAAAACCAGCCCAAGAAGTGATCCTTTTTCAAACAACGTTTTAGTTTTAATGGTGTTTTTCACAGAGATATCTGAACAAATAGCAGTAGAAATAATCTTTCTGATAACAGAATGACCAGGTTTAAGTCACTGGTTGAACTGCTTTTTATCTCATTACCAATTCCCTGCTTTCAGGCAGTGAGTCAGTCCTTTCTTTTTCCTGACCTGCAGCCTGGTTTGACATTGTTATTACTGTATCCCATATCCCTGTGTAGGAAAATGAAGACAGTAAAATATGTGTACAGGGAGTTTGTGGAAGCAGACCCCTAAGGAGGAGTAGGTAAAAAAGAGAAAATGCCACACTCAAAATTTCCTAAAGTATTTGGAAAGACTTAGACATAATATTGGGACAATGCCAGATCAAAACCCAGGAACACAGTAAAACAATTTTCAGATAAGTTCTCTATTAAAAACAACAATATGGTCTACACAAGCTACAGTCTTCCTATTTTCCCAGTATCCCCAAAAGTTTAAAGTTTGCATCCCTCTAAATGCTGCATGGAAAGATGTTTTAAAAATGCAGTAGGTGTGGCTGACGAGACAGCATCTTTGAGGACAGCATTCTCTTTTCTGTAATTCATAATCATTAAAGCATATCAAAAGCCTGCCAGCTTTCTCTAGGAAGGATTTATTTTTAGTGACAAACTAGAGCCCAGAAATGACAAACTACAGACACAACTCTTTTCATGAACTCCAATCTGTGACTTCTTTCTTCTTTTCTAACTATTCCAAATTGCTAGAGGTGTTAGTGTACTCTAACACAAGCAGAGTTGAAAGGGACAAAGTGCTTAAAGGCACATCAAGGACTGCTGACTTTTGACAGCTGAACAGGAAGATGCCCGCACCTCCCTTCTCTGTAGTCATGTTGTACACTGGATCGTGTCCACAGCCACGTTCACCAGCATACTCGATGGAAGTTGTTCTTTTGCTGCTGGGAGAGAAGCCAGAGACCAGGACTGTGAACCTGATCAGTCAATTTACTTCAGCAGAATTTAACCAGGAATCAATTCAGTCACACATGCTCTATTATTTTAAGCATATACAGCAAAGATGCTGAAGTCAAGGGTATTTCCTCTTCCTACCACACAAAATACACAACTCAAGAAAAAAAAGAATAGCAGGTCTTCAGATTAATTGTTCTCAATATGAGCAAACTGAAATGCAATTTAGGTCAGCATGGTTGAGGACTGCTGAGTATCTTCTGCTGTTGGGAATCTAGAATGGAGAAGGACACAGATGGGGCAGATCACAGTGGTACAAAGAATTTATACTAGCAGGAACAACCTCTTCTGATGTTGCTCTATTTGGTGCTAAATGTGCTTGGATGCTCTGAAAGAACCAAGATCTTGCCAGTGAAGCTTACAAGGGTTCTTTTCCTATGGCTCTTTTCTGTCTGTGTTTTGTTTGGGGATTTTGTGCCTGATATGATTAAGTTCACGTTGCCGCCTTGGTAGATCATGATGTTTGTGTACATCTCTTTGTCTGCCCTGACATAAATTTGCATAGGAGTTGTTGCAACATACCATCTTTGAGATTTGTGTCCTTTAATCAATTTTACAAAACTGGCTAAGAAAATCAAAACTGATCTGGGGACAGAGGGAAGAACAGAAACATGTATGTAAACAAGATGCTATCATAAACTCTGTTTTCTTGGGAAAGCAGGATAAAAGAGCTTGCCTCATCCTCTTTCAAGTGGCCAGCTTATGGTTTTGATTTGAGTCCACAAGAAATTGCTGTGGCTTTGTTAAACCCAATTTAAACTTGGAGATAATTTTTACTCCATTCTGCATCAAACTTACTGATTTAGTTTTATGTCAAGGCCCTGAATCAGCTTAAACCAAGACAAAAGAGGCCGTTGCTAAATACTGGCTGGCAGAATCAACTGGAGCATTTAAGAAGTTATTGTTCACAACAGCTTGTTGCCTCCCATTTGGTGATGAGTCTGGAGCTGAGTCTGCTTTGCTAAAATATAAAGCATCTTCCTTTAGCTCAGCCACCATCAATGGCGGCTCAGACCAGCTCACTTTGCACTGAAGTAGGTTATAGCAGACTCTTGTGTCTGAGGCTGCAGGCATGTGAAACTCCAAAATAGTGTGACTAAAAAAAATTTGGAAAAGTAACTTAAAGACTCAATCTGGTTTTGAAGTAAGTTTGTCTTTATGTTTACCAGCACTCAATTCTGTATATATTAGGACTGGCCTTTCTACTGACTATAAGTTACAGAGCTTTACTGAAACCACAGGACTATGCCATGCTACACCCTCTGAGCATATAGCTGATGACATGTAATTAAGCTGCTATCAGACATACTGTGTTTGAAAGTTCTCTTACAAGTTAAATAAAAAACTTTTTTTTAAAAAAGGTTTTTTTTCCAGCTATTAAAACTAATACCTAGGGTACAAATGGTGGCTTGTGATGTGAGGAAGGAAGAGGAGAGATTACAGCAAAGTACCATAACAGAATATGCCTATCTTTTTATCATTTTTGGCTCACTGACTTGGATGTGTTTATGCAGCAGAATGTCTTGAAAGGACAAAAAGAACTCTATGTACCCTTCATATCTGTAGAGGAGATCTTCCTCAATGGTCATCTTTAAGAGAGTTTTCCTCTTTTTTAATCACCAGCATGACTTGGCTCCCCTGAGCCATCTATAGGAAAATATTATAGCAAAACAATTGAAAACAAACAAAAACATGAACACATTCAGAGACTCAATCAGTGAAATTCTGAATGGGTTAAAGCCACAATGCATGCAAAATTAAGTGTACTCTCTTACAGGATTATATCTGCCTGCACTCCTTTCAGTTGGTAGGCCATAGGGTACTTCATGTCAGTATCCATCATGACTGGCTTATGATTTTAACAGCTTTTCATTGTTTACAGCATAACCATGCTGTAAACAGCATTAAGTTCTGACTTAACCCCAAATTATTACACAGTAAAGGCCTGCTGCCATAAAGACAAATTCAACACAGTAATCCCCTTTCACACCATACTATCCCCTTGAAATTCCCATACACACGTGCACCTAGAATTTATTTTTTTTTAATATGGCAATACATCTGCTTCCAGATGCAGTAAATATTCTTAACAGAAAGCCTAAATGCTCTACTCCAGAGTCCCTAGACTCACATGTTCCTGTGGTTTTTTTTTTAAATATGGTGAACATACATTGAAGTTGTTGGCATTAAGCAGAAATATTACAATAGTAAATCTTCTCTCTGTTATATTTCGGAACTGTGCCACCAGGCCTGATTTTTCACTTATTCCAAAGCATCACACCCTGGAAATCTCCTGCTTATAGACCTGGTAAAAGAACATGGTTCGGCAGGGGGGATTTCAAACAGTGTCCTTGTTACCATGAGTGGACACAGAATCAGTTTTTTCATATATGGACTAATTAATTTTTTTTTTTAACTTAAGATGGCTTTCTACAATTTGGAGATGTTCCACCATGTGCAGTGTGGTGGCAAGCAGCAGCAGTGAATATAGCGGTATGAAAAGCACTGTAAGACTAGCTTTGCCGTTTTGACGGGTGGCTCACAGAGCATCCACTACCAGCTCCTGCATAATGGCTACTACTTGCAACCAGACCTCACTGGTTCCAGACCCGGTGAGAGGCAGGACAGAAGAAGGGAAGGTACAAGAACTCTGAATAAAGCTATTGGGTGGCCTCAGGACAGCTTTATTAGGGCTGAAATCTTTTTTTTGTTGATGTTGGCCAGAGATTATGATGATCCTGTCAAAAGCCTATTTTCTGGTTCATTGATTCAGAAAGACAGCTATTCCCTCTTGCTGATTGTCCTTATAATTAGTTGCCCATTCAATTCATGTCCAGAACAATTCATTTCCAGCCGCTGAATGGCTTCAGCAAGAAGATTTGGTGGCCTCGTTGGTGCCAGGGGCCTGAGCACATTTTGGTGCATACGTGCCATTGGTTGCCTGCCTTTACTCCAGGTCTCTAAAAACTGCTTGAACACCATGGTGTCTGGACTGAAAATCTGGTGAGGGGCAACAAGAAAATAACCCATCTTTAACTGAGGTCTGACAGCGGTGATAACCTGTGGGCAGGTTATTCAGGTACAGTTATTGCTGTGAAAACCCACGGCACTGTCTCGCAGAAGGAATCCTGTTTCATATTTGCTGGTGGTTTCAGGATTGAAAGAGAAACACTGCTGAGGTCAAGAGACCTGCATGAATCATCTTGTTTACCTCTGCTGCCTACCTGCTTCTGCTCACCTGTGGGATAATCGCGCAAGTTTCTGTGGCTGACAGCTGATGGGAGAGGCAGGGACTTTTGTATTTCTACGGTAACGCAATCTCTTTAGTGTTTGCTAAGCAGTATGAGTGATGCTAAAATTAAGGAGTAAACACACTACATAGAGGGAAAAAAAGAGCATGTGACCAAATTATTAGCCTTGCTTCTACGTTAAGAAAACTTCTGTAGAACTTTCCAATGCAAAATATAACCCCTCTGCTGGCATTAGGTAATGCCTTCCAGATTTTATCTTGAAGTACATGAAAACAAGTTTTGCCCAATCTTTGCAGCATAAACCAAGAAAATCTTCCACTCCTAGCAATGAAAAGATTATACATTTATATGAAGGTGACCAAGACTGGAACTTGGTGCCCTTTGTCCCTTTGAGATTAGAGTATTGTTTGCCATTCCTACCCAGCAAAAAGTAAACAGCAAAATCCAATTGCCATTTCCTCTAACTCAAACACTGCTCAAGGCTTCTCTCAGGACAATGGTTGTATTCAAGCCACTCTCTGAACTTAATTCTGCTCTTATAATTGCAACATCTCTTTAGGATTTATTTGCCAAAAATGTGTGGATCAGAAAGTGCTATAATCTCACTGCATTTTACAAAACAGAAGTCCCCTCCTTTTTTTTTTTTTTTTTTTTAAAATCCATGCTTCCTCTCCCCTTCCCCTCCAACAAAGTAGATATAATTTCAGCTCAGGATTATAATAGCAAGTTGCTCTTTGTATCAGAAGCTGACAGAAGACACAAAAGTTAGCCTTCAAATGCCAAGGCTTTTCAGCCAATGTGACCACCTAAATGGTTAAGATTGCTCGAGGATAAACAGCAGAAACAATGCTTTCCTGGAACAAGTGGCAAAACTATATCTCCTCCTGGGATTGCTATAACATTAATGTGACATGAAGGCACTCTGTCAGGTCCACAAAGCACACATTGTTTCAGTTTCCAGCTCCACTAAGAGCTGTTTGATTGAGGATTTTGTTTTCAACCACTCAAGTCGCATTACAGAAAGGGCACGGCCAAAATCAGCTTTCCCCAATTATCCCATATAGCTGAAGGATAGAATTGTGATCTCTCCCTCCAACAGGTGAAAAATGTCACAACCTTTAGAGCACCAGCCAGGACTGGATGGATGCTGGTTAACCTGAGGACATCAGCTGAACTAATGACCCAAGCCCTGCAAAGTGGCACCCTCTTTCTCAGCCCTTGCTGGTAGTGCTTTGTGAGAGGATGCAATGCACAACAACTTTTTCAGGAAAGAAAGCAAGGAGGTCTCCAGGTAACATCAACCATCAGAAAGATTATATTCCCACCAAGGCCCAACCTACCCACCAGCATTTGCTACAGTAGGAAATGAGAAAGATAAATGTTCTGTTTACCATAGGACACACAGAGGTGAAAGAAAGATATAGCTACAACGCTACGGAAAGAAGCAAGAGGAGCATCACTCATATTCAGAATACAGCCTGGCTCCTTTCTGGTGTACAAGAGCTACTTAAAATACTCCCCTAAGCATGGCTGCTACTAGATCTGTCTCCAAGTTTTCTCCTGATCTATTGCCTTCCACTCTTAGAGGTTCCCCATGAAACTTCTCAGCTCCTGCTTAAAGCTACCATGATCCCTCCTCCACCTGTGCTTAGAGCAGATCATCAAAGGACCATATGCAAAGTCCTGCAAACTGCCTTCTTTGCCCAAGTTCCCAGTGTTCCCATTATTTAATAGAGAAGCTATACCCCTTTTTATACACACTCTGAACTATGTTTCATGCAAAACCCCAGTAAGTCCATGCTGTATTAGCTTGGCCTGCCATTATGCAGCAAATACCTTAGGAAAGAGAGAAAAAAAATTAAATTGGGCAGAATTTCACTACTCTTTAAATTTTTCAACCACATTTTGAAGGCAGACCTACTGTGAACCACTGTCTGCCACGGTTTGACGCTAAAGACTTGAAAACATATATACGGTACAGAAAAGCTCATGGATGCCATGTGTTATAAATGACACGTCAGAACAGTTTGGGTATGAACATACACTTTAAAAGACCCACATACACACAATGATAAACATTTTTGCTTGGCTCTTAATCTTACCTGTTGAGTGTTGATGTAGCACTTCAGTGCTTTCCAGAAAGATGTATATGCAACTGGAAAAGCTGTGGATTAATGTTTCAGATTCAGGCTGGCCTATTCCCTGTCTAGCCCTAATCTCTCCCTCTATTTAATGACAGCATTCAGACGCCAAAGCTAATTTGGCACCTGGCAGCCCACTTATTAAGTGGGACTTTATGACAGGAGAGCATTACACTGTTGCTCAGACAGCTGCACTGGCTGCCTGGAAGTCTCTGGGGAAAATTCAAAGCTTTCAAGGCTCTAATTGTTTTGGATCTGGGTTATTTTATCATCAGAAGGGGTCCTCAGCTTTGAGAAGGCTTGGTATAAAAAAGAAGTGGGTGGCAAGGGCACTTGGATATTCAGGTCTGTTTCTCCCCAGATTGAACTCCCAGATGTGTTATTAAGGACTATTTTCCAGTCTGACAACTGGGAGAGGCAAGGTTAGGAGCAGCTTTTTGCAGCATATAATTAGTTTAGGTGCTGAGTGCAGTAGCGTCAGCTGGTAGAATATCTAGATGATGAAATTCTGTTATTTTGAACAATATTATAAATTACGAATGCTATTCAGTCCTTGGAAAGATATTTCTGGTGTTTGTGTCTTGTAAAACATACCTAAATAAAATATATTCTTGGAAGTTATTCTCTAAGGGCTCAACAAATCCAGAACACTAAATAGTTTAAATTTTAATTCAGACTTTTATGACAAGACAGACCATGCCGCATGGTGTCACGTGTTTTCCTTTAAAAAAAAATAAGTTACCCTTAATTGACTCTTTTCTCTAAAGATAACACTACCATCTTCCATACAGGGAAGGTTGCCTTACAGGACAAAGCATGGACAAAGTGCCAGTTCAGTGAGAGATGCACTTGCTTGAACAGCAGGCACCAAGGTGAGTGGGCTGATGCCCCCAAGAAGGGCTCAAACCCACGCATACTGCAGTGGGAGCAGAAAGTATTGAAGTTCATTCTTTACCTGTCACCTGGTTCTCTCTTTCACCCTGAAGGCTGCCGCCTCAGTGCATTTCAGATTTCCACAGGGATGTGTTGGCTAACCTTACGTGCACTGGCTAGCAGGGCAGAGTAATTTTTTTCTGTCTGTGCTGTTTCGCTGAGTGGATCTATAGGAACATCCAGAAGAACACAATAATTCTTCACTGCACATGCAGCAGTATCAGCTGGGTCCTGCAAGTTTTGCAAGGTTATTCCTGCCACAGCAGTTAAGGAAAGGCAGGGGCCTAGTACTGCCTTCAAAACTACACAACATACTCCTTTGTAAACTAAAGGAATCAGGTAGATACAGCTCCAAAACACACTTAAACCACAAGGCTTCAAGGCTTACATTTTCCAAGGTGACTATCTCCTTCAAACACCATAAAAGACTCACTTGATAATAGGCATTATTCATAGTCTAAAATCTCATCTTAAAGCACGACTTCCTTTTTTTTTTAATTAAGTTGCTAGCTTTAATAATAGTCCCACCTCTCAGAGCACCAATTTCATGACCATAGGTAAAACATGATGTACTTATTCATTAAAAAGCAGGTAGCATCACTCTTCTTCATCTCCCTGAGATATGGTGTCATGGTTTAGGCCAAATCAGCTACTGGGGACCTGGGGGACCCCAGATGGGACCGACAGATGCTCCCCTCTACCCCTCTTCAAAGAGAGAGGCAGAGGAGGAAAAAGGGACTTATGAGTTTAGAAGGAACTAAACTACTTTAATGAAATATTAATAATAAAATAAAAAGAAATAATGAAAAATATATACAAAACCGTATCAAGCTCCCGAGATGACAATCACGACACCGGCTGGCACTGGGCCAGTCCCAGGCTGGACTCGGTGATGGACGGGAACTGGATTCCGGATCTGGATTCAGGATCGGGATCACAGGCAGACGAACAGGGTCCTCCTCAGACGTCGGCCATTGAAGGAAGAGAGCTGACCCTTTGATCCCTCAGCTTTTATACTGAGCATGATGCAGATGGGATGGAATACCCGGTTGGTCAGTTTTGGGTCACCTGTCCTGTCTGCTCCTCCCTGCAGGTGGGACCCCACTATGCTTTTCACTTCCGACCTTCCAACGGGGCAAACAACAAAGTTGGTTGGCCTTGGGTGTTATGGCAATAAGTATAAGCAAGAGCCTCTCTGCATACCATGTCTGGACATCAACTATAAACATTGGTCTTATCACTCTGAGAAAGTGAACATTGTCTGCACAATATGCTGTTAATTTCAGT